>JARSSU010021981.1:0-61917 GCA_029619165.1 Eurosta solidaginis
TCTCAAATACTCACAAATATTAAAAATCCCTCAAATATAGCAATTATATATCCCCTTGGAACAAATTTTTTTTCACTCTATATATATATAGATATACGCATATATACTCATATATACACACGTTTATAAAAGTGCGGTACGGTGATACAATTTTAATTTTGTTGCTCTCTCAAGTCGGGTACAGTGGTACGAATTCACGGTTCGCGTTATTAATATATAATTTCAAAAGGTCAAAAAGTTTATTTCTCTTTGTCGTGAAACTTGCATTGCGGTTATAAATCTTTCTTTAAGTCGTCAACCTCACTCTCTCTCTCTCCGGCGCTCTCCCTCACTCTCAGGCTCTCTCCCTCGCTTGCTCACTTTATGTTAGGTGTCCTCTCAAAGAAGCCAATCAAAAAGCCCCACAATGAGTGACTGACGAAAATCCCAAGGCAGTTCCAAAGATCACGCCAAACGCGCCAAACCACAAAAAAATACAAATGCAAATGTTCACGGCAAATAAATTCATCTCGGAACGGATAATTTCACGGACTACTGCGCCGATTCAGGTCCACCTCGATTAACGAAATACGGAATCGTCCCTGAAAATTAAAGATACCATATTGATAGGTTTTGGGACCGGGTCCATTCCTCCCATGACGCGTATTAGATACAGACGATCTAGATCTCCCAGATGACTTCAACCGGTCGCGTTTAATAAATACCGGTCATGTCTATTTCTATGAGGACACAAAAGCCCAGATAGGGGACCAACTTATGTTGCTCCAACAAGCAAACACTCCCATAGCCGCCCCACCGCATCCTTCCCAGAGATGGAACAGTTTTCGGCTTAAAATCCGCCTTGTGATACAGAAGTATTTTATGGGGTTATGACAATGGCCGTCATTTCGTGACATGTTCACGGCGGTCTATATTAACCACCCAAAACTCGACAAAGCCCAGAAATTATACCACCATCCGGTATAAACACAAGGCAAAGCCGGCCAAATAGTCAACAGTTCCCACTCAGTGATGCCAATTTTGAACTGGCGTGGAAGCCCTAAGGTCTGCGAATATGAAATACGCAGGGTTTTGGTCGACAACCAATATAAACCCTTATGAATTTAAACCAATTCCCATTTAAAATAGCGAGATATACAGAAATTGCAATCATCTGTGAATAATTGCCTCCAAATTCTCGCCACCCAGCAAGTTTCAACAGAAAGTTGGGATCCAATCCTCATTTATCTGGTACACCTACTAAACTCCCGAGAACACGGTACCCTGTGGGAACAGTCTCTAACCTCCTGAAAGATCTCCCCACTGGTCCCAAATGAACCATTTCTGACTACCCGCTATGAGGTGGTAGAAAAGGAGTAGACCAATGGCGCCCCTCAACCCACATCGGCCCCCCGCCAAGCACAAGCTACTCTACACAAAATAATTATGGCATTCAGAGGCAACAATCATGAAAAAATCCAATCCGAGGATTCAACTCCCATGCTACAGACACCGCACAATGTACAAATGCGCATATTGCAAACCTCCGAGCACCCCCTGTACAGCTGTGCAAAATTCGCTAGAATGCCAGTCCATGATCGGAACAAGTTCGTGAGAGACAATCACATGTGCTTTAACTGCCTATCCCCGTTCTAAGAGATTGCAAAAGCACATTCAGTGTGTTCACTGCCGGCAACGGCACAACTCAGCTCTCCATGATGATGCGACCTCTAGCACATCATCAACACCCAGAATGCATAAAGCCAGCCCCAGTAGGCACTACCACCCCCACTGATGTCAGTCTCCCAACTCCCAACTCTCCGAGACAACCGCGATCAACCCACGTGTTCAAAAAATGCCCACGTACAATCTTTCTACTCGGACAATGAAAGTAAAGTACTACTCCCGACGGCAATCGTCTCAGTAGAACACCGAGGTGAACTCTTCAAACTCAGAGCCCTAATTGACCAAGGGTCAGACGGAGCTTTATCTCCTCCAAACTCAAATAAAACTGTCGTCTACCATGCCGAGCATCTAATTTCGAAATATCAGGCATGGGTGGAAGAGTAGTCCAACTTCGAACAACTATGCTCTCTAACTCTAGTCTCAACGATTTGACCACAGGATCCAAGCACAGCTATTGTCCTACCCCAGTTAACCAGCTGTTACCCAAATTTAATCCACCCAAGGACAGCGTGAAAAATGGGCGCATCTACCTCGCAGATGCAACTGCCACACAGTCCACCACCACTCGCAGAGATGACGGTCGCTATGTAGTGCGACTCCTCTTAGACGCAGTTTCCCAGAGCAGGTATCCTTAAGTAGATCCCGAACCTCAGCTCTCCCAGCAATTTCTTAGCATGGAGAGAAATCTTCTCAAAAAGGCGAGCTTAATCCCAATATGACCAAGTCTAATAGAATATCTCACCCTAGGTCATATGGAAGAAACCACTTCCTACGAAAAATGCTCAGACAACAAATACTTGTCGTTCTACCTACCCCATCACGCGGTTATAAAGCCTGAAAAAGAACTACCAAGGTGCGTGTGGTCTTTATGGATCAAAGAAATCAACTTCCGGTAATTCTCTGAATGATGTTCTCTATACCGGTCCCACCCTACAACCCGATTTGATGCTATTATACTCAAGTGGCGCACGTGCCAATTTGTTTTCACCGGCGATGTAGAAAAAATGTACCGCCAAATTCTCTTACATGAGGAGGACCAAGATTACCAAAAAATTATTTTTCACTCAGCCCCCAATGATCCATTCAAGATTTTAAACTTAAACCCGTCCATTCGGTCTTAATTGCGCTCCCTACCTTGCAATACGTACCTGCACGAGCTCTCTAAAGACGTCAATAAGACCATCCCAAAAGCATCTCAGATATTAAAAGACGAGACATATGTAGACGACATACTTTCTGGCGGGCACTCTCCATCCTCTCAGCTTCAGAGTCCCCTCTCGCAAGTCAGGCAAGCCCTTACGTCAGCAGGCTTCCCCCTTAGAAAAATCACGGCAACCATCCTGAAATAATTGAAACTATTTCCCACAGCAGACTTGCTGGAGTTCCCAGTTTCTCGAATTCGAAAAAGCAAGTACGACGAAAACGCTCGGGATTCATGGAATGCCATAAGGACTCATTTTCGTACACCGTTGATCCATCCCAGTAACCACCGCGAGCCACAAGCGACAGAGTTCTCTCCTCCGTCGCAAACTTTTTCGACCCCGCAGGATGGCTAACGCCGATAATGATTCAAGCCAAAATTCTCCTGCAAGAGCTGTGGCTTGACGGAACTGACTGGGACGAACAGGTGAAACCCCTCCGCCTCGCAAAGTGGACGTCAGTTCGCACATAACCTCCACGCCATAACAGGGATTCAAATTCCTCGTTGGGTCAATTACTCCCGCTGACCAACCCACGAGCTGCATGGCTTTTGCGACGCGTCGGATAAAGCTTATTGCGCCAGCATTTAAGTCCGAACGACGGTAGACAAAACACACCTCTTCATCTCCTAGTCTCTAAAGCAAAGTGGCACCCCTAAATCCACTAGCTTGCCACGGCTGGGATTGTGTGGAACTCTGCTCCTAGCGAAGCTAGTTCTCCGTCGTTCATCTCAACTCAATCTCAGCCCGCATACCTTGACGCTGTGGTCGGACTCCAAATAGTGCTCGCATGGCTTGAAAAGCCCCCCTATACATGGAGAACTTTCGTAGCAAATCGAACCGCGCAAATAATCGATCTGGTTGGAAACGCCACTTGGCGACATGTACGCAGTTCCGAAAACCCCGCCGACATGGGCACAAGAGGATGCAAACCTCTTGATTTGGCAGCTTCCTCCCTGTGGTGGAAAGGCCCAGAATGGCTCATCAGTCCCCCCGGAATCATGGCCCAATGACTTGCGCTGCCCCTCCGTAAGTCCACCCGAAGTCCGCCGAATCGAAGCATTACATGCCGGCGAAGAAGAACCCGACATTCTGGATCGATTTTCCTCGTTTCCGCGTGCCCAGAGAGTTTTAACTCACGTTTTGCGCTTCATACGCACCCTTAAAACCCGCGCGGGCCATATACCAACTTCCCCGTTAACCCTTACACACGACTACTTCCGAAACACGAAACTCAAGCTAATCGCCTTAACTCAGTCGCGATATTTCCCCAAGGAAAAGGCATCGTTGTTAGCCTCGAAGCCTATCGACAAACGGAGCCCCCTTCTCACCCTTAATCCATATTTGAATGAAGATGGATTGCTCCGAGTCCGCGGTCGCCTAGTTGACTCAACACTAACCTACAACGAAGCCACCCCATTATTATCCCGGAAAATCCCGATATGCTGCACTTTTCCTACGCTTCCTGCATGAACTTTTCCTGCACGCCGAAGTCCGTCTCATGCAGCAAACGATTAGACAGGAACTTTACATTCCTCGGCTCAAGCCACTCATCAAAAAATGCATTTTTCAATGTAAAACATGCACCGTCCACAAGCAGCAAATGCGCTCCGAAATAATGGCAGCCTTGCCACCCACACGATGCACTTTCGCTCCCCCCTTCACCACAACGGGGGTTGATTTTGCCGGCCCTTTTTTGATAAAAGCATCCATGCTAAGATCGCCTACGCTCGTGAAGGGTTACGTGGCCGTTTTTGTTTGCTTCACGACAAAAGCGGTACATCTCGAGTTGTGCTCAAATCTCACCTCTGAGGCCTTTCTGGCTGCATTTGCCCGTTTTGTCGGACGTCGAGGCTATCCCGCAACTATGATGAGCGATAATGGCACAACCTTTGTAGGTGCCAAAAGAGCTACGGAAAAGGAATTTGTGACCTTCTCCAACGAAGTATCCCAAGAAGTCGTCAAAAAATACGCCGCTCAAGGCATAAATGGAAGTTTATACCCCCCAGCGCTCCTCATATGGGCGGCTTATGGGAAGCTGCCGCTCAAAAGTTTTAAAACCCACCTCAAGAAGTCAGTCGGCTCTCACAAATTCACTTTCGAGGAATTTACCACCCTGCTAATACGAATAGAGGCCGTATTAAACTCACGCCCCATCTCCCCGCTATCTCAGATCCTCTGACTTTACCGCGCTCACCCCGGGACATTTCCTTCGGGGAACCCCTTTATTAGCGATTCCTGACCCGACCATGAGAACCTATCTCTGCTCCACCGATGGTGAAAAGGTCAAGGTTATCCATCACAAGTTTAGTCGACGATGGAAGGACTACCTCAAGGACCTCCACAAACGGTATCGTTGGAAAGACACTCGCATTGAGCCAAAAGTCGGTGAGTGTGTCCTCATCAAGGACGATACACTTCCTCCCACCGAATGGCGCCTCGGACGCATCGAACGAGCACGCCCCGGCCCGGATGGCCACATTCGTGTCGTCGAGGTGCGCACCCAATCCGATAGTAAAATTATGTTTTCTGCCCCCGGCGGATAGTCCGCCCAGCCCCCAAGCCACCGTGTAGATTTTCGTTACCACCCCACTCCCAAGATCGCTTCCGTATCCGCCTAATCCCAAACCAAACAAATTAAAATCCCGCTCCATCTCATAGTTTACAATCATCAATATACCCCGCACTAAAGTCATATGAATACGACTCGTTTCAGGCGAACATGGATGTAACACCAACTCCAAGGCCAGAACGTCGATACGCTCTCAGGTGGTGGTGGCTAGCAATCACGCCGAGCGCCAAAACGACAACTCCAACAATAAGTTCATGCAATGTCGCGTATGCGCTCGCCATCATGCGCTACGTATTTGCCCACTCTTTCGGGGCATGCAGCCGTCGCAGCGGTACCTCCTGGCACGAGCCCATGGGTATCGTACCAATTGTCTGGCGCTATCACACGCGACGAGTGAGTGTACGTCGCCCATTATGTGCCGCATTTGTGCACTTCCACACCACACCATGCTCCGGCCCCACCACCACCAACACCATCGAGCCACGCCGCACCAACGCCTCAAGTGCCTCCGACACCGGCACCGCGCTCTAACTCTCGCCGCCGCCGCCAACGCCCACAACAACAAGCCGTCAACAGTCGTTACAATCCAACCACAGTCACGATCCCACAAGCACGGACCGTTCGGTGCTCAGCAGCAGACCTTCAGACGGCTTCACACCGAGGCAAGGTGGCAAATATCCTCATGAACGAGGCCATCAGAGCGCGGGAGCAGCTCAGATTGACATTAGCCGGCTAACGCGTCTAGGCGGGGCAAGATGTTCAAGGGAGCGATTAGCGCACGCACCTTTTATTGAATTTGTTCTTTGAATTTATTTTTAATCACCACACCACGGTAACACACCCAACACATTAAATGCGTGGTTGGCAACGCGTGCGCTACTCGCTCGCCTGAACGAGCAAAAATGTCAATCATGTTGACATTTTCATACTTCTTCTTTTTTCCTTTGATACATATAAATTGAATTCGATTCGAGTTGTTAATCCTCCCGGTTCGCCAAAAAGAACAAAACCCGCCTGTTTGAATTAAAATCCTATTTTTCTATCAATTATATTTATAAAGTTTAAATAAACCGAGCTTGAAGTTTGTAGTTTAAATACGCGCCTTTTTTTCATCAACTTTGTGAAAGTTAATAAGAACGCCGTGCGAAATAACCCTAACTAGTGGACATCAGCGTACTGCAGACATCTACGGAAGAAAAACAGTTCACACAAGTTGTGCAAGAAATTTGATTGCGTTCCACGCTTTTCCGGAAGCCCCGAGCGCCACCCTCGTCACCGTCGTCAACATCACCAGCATTGCCGTCCGAGCGAGCATTCCCGGTAGCTACAGCAAAGGAGCTGTAGACCATAAGTCGAACAAAACTTTACTAATCCTTGCGAAATTTGGTAGGGCTTATATTCTAGGACGATAACTGTTTTTTGTGAAAAAAGGCGAAATCAGTTGAAGCCACGCCCAGTTTTTATACACAGTCGACCGTCTGTCCCTCCGGTCGGCCGTTAACACGATAACTTGAGCAAAAATCGATATATCTTTACTAAACTCAGTTCACGTACTTATCTGAACTCACTTTGTATTGGTGTAAAAAATGGCCCAAATCCGACTATGACCACGCCCACTTTTTCGATATCAAAAGTTACGAAAAATGAAAAAAATGCCATAATTCTATACCAAATACGAAAAAATGGATGAAACAGGGTAATTGGATTGGTTTATTGACGAGAGATATATCTTTGGAAAATACTCTGTAAAATGGGTGTGACACCTACCATATTAAGTAGAAGAAAATGAAAAGGTTCTGCAGCGTGAATCAAAAGCCCTTGGAATCATGACAGGAATACTGTTCGTGGTATGACATATAAAAATAAATTAGTGGTACCCGACAGAAGATGTTCTGGATCACCCTGGTCCACATTTTGGTCGATATCTCGAAAACGCCTTCACCTATACGGCTAAGGGACACTCCCTTTTAAAATCCTTATTAATACCTTTAATTGTATACCCATATCGTACAAACACATTATAAATTCACCCCTGGTCCACCTTTATGGCGATATCTCGAAAAGGTGTCCACCTATAGAACTATGGCCCACTCCCTTTCAAATAATCATTAACACCTTTCATTTGATACCCGCATCGTATAAACAAATTCTAGAGTCACCCCTGGTCCACCTTTATGGCGATATCTCGACAAGACGTAGATCTAAAGATGGTTAACTTTTTATTGCCTGTGGGAGAGTCGTGCCAAGCACCAACACTGGACAGAAAGGGACTGGCCTATACGTGAGATGTTGGAAATGGGAAAGCAGAATGTGATAAACCCACCTTTAGTTACAAGAGATTCAATTATTTTGCCACCCTCACACATTAAACTGGGTCTAATGAAACAATTTTTGAAGGCGTTAGATAAAAATTGACAATATTTTCTTTACATAACGAGAAAATTTCCTAGGCTAAGCATAGAAAAATAAAAGCGGGTATTTTTGATGGCCCATAGATAAGAATGTTGATAAAATATACTGATTTTTCAAATTCAATGACCAGTTTGGAACTGCTTGCGTGGAATTCGTTTGTTGAAGTTACTAAGAACTTTCTGGGAAATCACAAGTCAAGTAACTACTCTGATATTGTTAACAACATGCTAGAGAATTACAAAAACTAAGGATGTAACATGTCCATCAAAGTCCATTATCTTCACAGCCACCTTGACCAGTTTCCGGAGAATCTTGGTTGCTATAGCGAAGAACAAGGCGAACGGTTTCAGCAGGACCTAAAAACTATGGAAGAGAGGTACCAAGGCCAATGGGATCAGCATATGATGGCTGACTACTGCTGGGGAATGCAACGTGATTGCCTTGCCATACCTCATTCACAAAAATCACGTAAACGAAAGTTTTTATGTAGATAAAAAGTTAATAATAAAATAAATAACAAAAAACTTTTTTTCACAGTAAAAATTTACTAAAATAGAATATATTAGGAAGATCTACGCGGATATAAAAAAGTTATATGTTTTTGAAAACAGAATTAATGGGAGATTGTTTAGAATAATTTACATGTGCACTGGATGACAAATTATTCGAGAAAACCGTGATTAAGAATGAAAAAATTTAACAAAAAATTTATTTTTCACATTATTTTTGCAATTTCTCTGACGTTTATGAAGATATATTAACAGAATAAACAGAAACAAAGTTATGGGGCCATACATGCCTTAATCTCTTAAAAAGGGGTTCTTGACCCTATCTAGAAAACTGTACGTAGCATTAAAAAAGTAAGTATACAGTTTTTATCAGGGTACCGAGTACTACCAAATTTGGTTACAAGTAGAGCTGCACCAAACCAAAACTCTTATTTTGTTGACCTGTGTAATCAATGGCTGAAGCAGCTGGGTGATGCAATTGGTTTACGTCAGCGCTCGAATCTATACAATCTTGGCGCTTGCTTCGAATTGGATGACTTAGTAAGTTAGCGAATTGTTGACGTTGATTGATTGATTGTGATACAATTGTTGGTTAATTGTTTATAGTAAGTTAAGTGGATTTTGCAAGCAAGCAAGTTATAGCAATTATAGCAAATTTTATGTATAATTTGTATGGTTTTTTATAAATACCACCCACCAAATTTCCATCCATATTTTAGGATGAACAGCTGACACCAATGTCAAAAAAACTGTTTCGCGAAAGGGCACTTGTCCAGATGTTACACATGGGCAATTGCCAAATGCGCAAATAGAAATGTACTTTAACCAAAATTGGTATTCAGTACAATTGGGCATGGCAATCTTGGTTCAGTTTTGAGTATAATTAGACAAAGCACTCTATGTTTCAATTATTACACAGTAGGATAATTGAGTTTGTTTTAATGCTTCGGGATGATTTTAAAAATTTAGTTTGAAATTGAACGCGGTGCCAGCGAGCTGACCGAACAGCTATATGAAATATTTGTATATGTAATAGAATGTAATAGAAATAATTGTGTGCAATAAAAAGGGTTTTTATCTGGCCTCTGGCTTTTTTCCCTTTAGCTATGTGTTTCCTTTTCATATAAGATGAGTGTGGTTGCACACACTCACACATGTCGGTAGTAAGTATGAAACAAAAACGGTGCTGTGATTAGATAATTTTGTCAACATTTCGATATAAGTGGCGCGGACAAAATATCGATAAAATAAGCATCGAAGACGGGTAATAGTCTAGAATAGGGGTCGACTGATAATACACGTCCAAAAATATCGGTGTCAAACGCAGCGTCTTGACATCGGTACTAATAATCCGGAGGCGGAATATAAAAATGTTAACTCAGTAAAAATATTTCAACGAAAAACTGAAAAATGACCCCGAGTTCCTCCGAAACCGGTGGTGGGATCAATGGTACTTTTGAGTAGAACTCCCTCTGCGTTGGCGACCCTCGGCCGCACTTACATATAGGAAAATACCCTGGCCGATCCACGAATGGGGCAGGGATCAAAATTAAATCCGTCCCTTTGTACACACAATTTTTCACATTGCACAACAACATTACAACAACCACATGGAACTTGCCAATTTCAACTGCAAAAACCTCCGTACAGAGATACAATTTCCGCCTTCGGATTATTGTTGTCGAAGTCAATACGATAAACGCGCCACCTCTCGACCCCTGTTCCAGACCCTTACTCGAAAAGGAGTTAAATTGCCCTTAAAAGCTGTCGGACTTCATCTGAGCTATAACGATATAGACAGAGCCAAGGCTGGTAAAAACTGAAATCGCCACGGGTAGGTGAGGTTGACAATCGGTTTGGCGAAGCTATAAATTGCGCTGGCATCCCCTTGAAAAGGTTCTGCTGTACAACCTGTCGAAATAATTGGGTGCTTTAGTCGCCTTTTACGACAGGTATACCTGCCGTGGGTATATTCTATGCCTCCCTAACCCGCCTTATTCTTTCAACAAAAAAACCACATTAAAATCGGTGCTAGTGATGGAGCCAAATGGAACTGAGCTTAAAAAGTATATATAAGCGTTTTACGAATTTGAGCTTAAAACAGATTGCAGATTGATTGATTCCAGAAGCTGCCGGGAGGTTTTATGGTGCATGTTTGATTTATAAACAATATTTCCCCCGTAATAGGGAAATGGCCTATAGTGGGGATACTTATAACCAACTTTGCCAGGGGCTTAAAGCCCATATAAAACAGCCGATCCAACCAATCTTATGGAAATCGGTGTAATTGGTCAATGGTGCCATACCATAACGCCCTAGCCTTAACCATACCATAGCAAACCAATTGGTTTTTGGTTTTTCGCCATATCCATAACCTAAAAATATTTGAGTTGGTGAATTTATATTTAATAAATGGTATATTAATTTCGTCACGAAACCCAAAATTGAAGTCCTTAAAGGAAAATAGATAGACCCACCATTAAGTATAACGAAATAATCAGGATGAAGAGCTGAGTATATTTAGCCATGTCCGTCTGTCTGTTTGTATACAAACTAGTCCCTCAATTTTTGAGATAAAAATAAAAAAATATATAAATGTAAGGCGCGATAACCTCCGAAGAGATCTAAGGCCGAGCTTCTCTTCCAACTTGCGTCGTGCTCCTCTTGATTTTCCCTAAAAATTGGCCGGACGGGACCTACATGTTTTATGCCGGCTCTGAACGGCATCTGCAAGGCAGATGAGTTTTCACTGAGAGCTTTCATGGCAGAAATACACCCGGAGCGCTTGCCAAACACTGCCGAGGGGCGACCCCGCTTAAAAAATTGTCTTCTAATTGAAAAATCTTATTTCTAAAATTCTGATGTTGCTTTGCCCGGGGTGTGAACCCAGGGCATACGGTGTGGTAGGCGGAGCACGCTACCATCACACCACGGTGGCCGCCGGTGAGATATCTTGATAAAATTTGGTGAGCGGGTGTATTTGGGTGTCCCGATTAGACATTTGTCGGAACCGACCGGATCGGACCACTATAGCTATATCCTCCATACAACCGATTTTTCAGAAAAGAGGATTTTTGTCATATCTTCCTCAATTCAACAGATTGAAGCTTCAAACTTCACCATATACTTTCACATATTGCACATATTGTTGCCTGAAAAAATTGATGAGATCTGTCGTATATATAGTATATATCCCCCACAACCGATTGTTCAGATAAGAAACTTTTCGTAATTACTACCCTATTTTAAGAGCTAAAGGCTTCAAATTTCAACGAATGCTTACGTATATAGCATATATTGTTGTCTGAAAAAATCATGGAGATCGATGGTATATATATTATATACCCCATATACTCTGTCATTCATGCCCCTTTTTTAAGTCTAGAAGCTTCAAAATTCATCAAATTTCATCAAATAGTTACGTTTACGTCATATATTTTTGAAATACGTGATTCGTAGTTATAGTTTTTACATGCAGACCACAAAAAACGTGAAGCTTTGCATCCTCTCACAAAGTACCTACCTATTTTTTATTTTATATTTATCTTAAAAATCGTTTAGGTATGTACATCTGTTCACTATATATTTCTTATCTTATACATCCGACTATTTGGAGATTACGAACGGATAAGATTATTGTTCAGCCCCATTCATGAAAGGTATGTAGTCTTCGGCACAGCCGAAGACAGTCCCGTCCTTACTTCTTTTAATTGTTTTGGATACGCTTTGACTAAGACACTTATTGTTTTTGAAATATGTTTGTAATTTCTTGCGTTTACATAATTTTTATGAAAATTTCACTCTTTTTAGGCTAAGGCACCAATAATAGATGCCAATTGGTATGGATAAGTAAAAATATGGTTATGACTATGGCGTTATGACTATGTCAACTTTGCCAGGCCCTTTAATTGTTTTCTCCACTGCTAACAGAATAATTTTCTTGATTCTGCTGCACCGGCCACCAATCTATGCTAGGCACGTACAATTTTAATTACCAAAAATATGTGATATATTAAGTAAACAGTATCATTGCGGATACGTGGTACTCTATGAGCGGTTTTAAAGAAAAACATATGTAGCTATCAACATAAAAAACCATAACAATCAAACAAGCAATATAATACTAAAAAATAAACAGGCATGTGAGTAATACGAAGAAAAACACGTTATAAAAATGAAAAATAAAAAAATGTCTAGACAAACGACTTGGTGCTTTTGTGGGGCAAACATCTATCTTGATATAATACAAGAAAATAGCAAGTTTAGTTACTCATTTTAAACTGTGACATAATTACTTAAGACTACTTAAGAAATAAGCTTGAATATGGCGTGCAGTTTGTATTTTATCACCTTCTTCGTACTAATCATCAGTGTATGTGTTAAACAGTACTTGTGTGTTTACTATCCTGTGGGACTCGGCTGTCAGGTAATAATCAATGAAATAAGAACGCTACTTAATGAAATAAGTTGCATTGAGACTTTGGTAAAAGTCTAGAACAGGGGTCGACTGCTAATATCGAAAGAGGTGTTAAAAGACGCGTATTAATCTCGAAAATAATAATCCTTAGGCGGAAAATAAAAATTTTTTATCTGTCCGGAGATAGCTGAAGTTGTAAATTTTCATGTGGTTGTTGTAATGTTGTGCACTGAAAAAAATGTTGTGCTCAAAGGGATTTTGTACGCATTTAATTTTGATCCCACCCCATTGGTGGGCTGAACAGGGTAATTTTTTATAAGCGCGGCCAAAGGCCGCCAATGGAGAAAGATGTTCTGTCCAAAATTACTATGGATTCCACCCCCGGCGTAATTTTTCGGTTTTTCGTTAATATCTTTTGAAAGACTTAAAGTTTTTATTTTCCGCTTCGGATTATTGTTGTCGTGGTCAATACGCATCTTTTGCAATCTCTCTCTATATTTTTTGACACGTAGCAGTCGACCATTTTTCTAGACTTTTACCATTTAAATTAGAACACAGACTAACTAAAATCTTTACTTAAAGAAAATGTATCCTGTTAAAGAGCTATCTAAAGAAGAATTGTTAAAATATGGAAAACGTGAAGCCGTGAAACATTTTGGTGATGCAGTGAAAAATATACTTATACCACGTGTTGTCGGCAAAGACGGGCATACGCGAGTACGCAACTACATCAGTGATAGTTTAGATCAGATGGGATGGTCTGTTGAGTATGATGCATTTAATGCGAAAGTGCATATTTTGGGCAATGTACAATTTCATAACATAATTGCAAAACTTAATCCAAAAGCGAAACGGTTTCTAGTGCTAACCTGCCACTATGATAGCCGATATTCTAAATCTAATACATTACTAGGCGCTTTAGACGCAGTACCATGCGCTATGCTGCTTAATATGGCGTACGTTTTACAAGACGCGCTTGAACCGTTTCGTAGAACAAAACTCAGTTTAATGTTTATTTTCTTTGATGGAAGAGAGCCTCCAGAGAAAGGGGTCGAGACCGATTTCCCTTATGGGGCGCGTCATTTAGCTAAGAGTTGGGAACAGGATGGTACTTTAAATAAATTGCATATATTAGTAGTACTGGATATGATTGGTTTAGCCGGTACGACATTTCATAGTTTCTTTAAAAATACTGAAGCATGGTTTTCACGTTTTACAGCGTTGGAAGAGCGCTTGTCAAATGCCAGCCTATTATATCGTTGCAGAAAACCAAAGTTCTACTTTGAAACTGATCCGATAAATGATCATTATTTTGAGGGTGATCATATGCCATTCCTAGAACAGGACCTACCAATATTACTTCTAACACCAAAGATTCACCCACGCGAATGGCATACTGAAGAAGATAACGAGTCAATAATTTCTTACGGTGCTACGGAAGATATATCGCGTATAATACGTTTATTTATAATGGAATACCTGCTCAGCGGTGTATAGAAATGAATGTATAATCCACAGAACTAGCAGTAAAGGCGTATACAATTTTTCAAAATAACATTACCATACGACTTTGCAATAATAAGTTAAACGTATTTGAATTTTTATGAATGAAGAGATGAGAATATGTAGCCATAAATAAATAATAAATATTCTTACTGAATACAAAAGTTGTGACGAAAGGCATTCAGTTGTTAATTCTAATGAACTCGTTAGTTATAACATGATCGCAAACAAAGAGTCTGCAAAATAAATCTCCCTGGGGACATGTATATAAAGGTAATTGTTACAGCGGCAACCGTGGTATAGAGATAATGTGCTTAGTATACCATACCAAAGATCCTTTGTAGAACCTACAGATCAAACGGCACCCTAGCAGTTGGAAGGGAACAATCTCCTAAGCTCCTGAGGATACATATATGGCGGGGGGCTTGACCTTGAATATTTAACGTGGTCATATTAAAGTTTCCTCAGATTATCGGGCTAGTACCTTAAGAGTGCTCGTTACCGGAACGTAACTGATCCATAGCCAACAAATGATCCTTTTTTAAAAGGAGTTGTGTAGCACAACCCTTTCAAGGGGTTCCCTACGAAATTTATAACTTCTCCAATTGTAGACCTTACCTACCCTTGGTGAGTCCTGTTCCATTAGCTGGCGACCAAGTTCCCCATGGAAACTATATAACCCACACCTTCCATTCCCTGAAATCAAAGTTTATCATTCTAAACCTCTCCGTCAAAGCATCACGTTTCCTGGGCCTTATTGGTTACATTAATGCCGAAGAATAAGTAAGCTTGCACAATACCTACAGAGGCTGATGTGATAGTCATCGTCGTATTAGTATCTCTGAAGTTACATGCGACATTCTTCTGGAATCAAGGCGCGTGTCTATGCTTTTCCATTATCTTTGCTTTGAAACGACCAAAGCGTTTATGTTAATCCGCTCTTCTTCATTTTATTGAACGTGGAAAATTCGTTCAGAAAACCTGCTCGTGTAAAACAGCTCCTGATGTGAAGTTTTTCATGAGGTTAACAAGTTACACGTGTGGCGCTTAATTATAGTAAAGTTTCTCCTGGTTTTTTGACTATAATTTAAATCCATGTTCTTTCCGTTCGTTTGTTGGAAGCCACAAATCCCCTAAATATAAGCCATCATCCAGTGAGTCCTCCGGCTCCGTATCACGATCAATGCTCTGGGAGACTTGAGAAGCAGAGGTCGTGATATTTTTGTACACATGAGTTGTGACAGGCAGATGTCACCATTGTGTTTCATCATATAATATGGTAGAGGCCAAGCAGCGACATCAACTTTTGAAAAAGTAGGTTTTTAAAAGGCAGCGTTGCCAAACTAAAGACACGAAATAAACAAATAATCTGGCTCCTAAATTGAACCAGGCATCTATCTGAATTTATCTGGCTAAAATCGTTGTTGTTACATTTACATGCAAAATTATTTATCTGGCTCAGGATCTTTGCTAGGGAATGATGGCTAATGTTGCGAAATAGAGTGAAAGGCAGTAAATTAAGAAGTCGAATAGAGTGGACTGAAGGACAACAGGAAGAGCAGAGTTGCATTGCATCAATATACCTTCAATCTTGTATCAATATTAAAGATAACAAGTAAAGAAGTCTAAGTTCGGGTGAAACCGAACATTACATACCCAGCTGTACACTTGAAATGCTGTTGTTGTTTATTTTGTGCGCTAATAGTGTTACAAGACTACGCAATAACAAATATACATATGGTTCTATTTTGAACAAATTTTTCTTCGAGTTAAGGCTCCCGAAACATAGAAAATTGCTCGATTATTAAAGAAGCGGTGCCACGCCCATTTTTTTTTAATTGCAAGTTTATCCTATTTATTGTTATAAATCCACTTGGGAAATGAAATACCATTGATGTAAAGCTCTTTTTACAAAGATATAGCTTAGATTATTCGTTCACGATCCTTTTAAAAACCTTTTATATAAAGTGGGCGTGGTACTTAAAGATTTCGTAAATTTTCTTCAAAGCATTCCTTATAGTAAAAGCAACCTCTCTGCCGAATTTTGTTACGTTAGGTTTAACGATTTTTGATTTATGATAAATAATATTTGTAAAATTGATTTTATCACAAGTGGGCGGTCTCACGCCCATTTAAAAAAAAATTTTCAAATTTGTATCAAGAGTCTCAATATCAGTCCACTCATCAAATTTCAACATTCCGTATTTATTATTTTCTAACTAATCAGGTTTTTTGTGTTTTCCAAAGTGTTATATATATATATATAAATTGGGCGTAGTTATCATCCGATTTCGCTCATTTTCCATACCATCTATTCTGGGTCCTGATAAGCTCGTGTACCAAATTTGGTGAAGATATCTCAATATTTACTCAAGTTATCGTGTAAATGGACAGACGGACGGAAGGACATGGCTCAATCAAATTTTTTTCGATACTGATGATTTTGATATATATCTATCTCGATTCCTTTATACCTGTACAACCAACCGTTATCTAATCAAAGTTATAATACCCTGTGTAGAAGTACAGCTGAGTTGGATAATTTGTTTTTACTTTTTTAGTAAAATTTTAGCAGCGATTCGGGAAAAAATTTTGAAAATAACAGGCAAACCTATCATCTGTACACATCGGGTGAGTGCTGCCAACTCTCAGAGTACTGAACCTGATAGTTCTAATGAGATTTGATCGTGATTCAGTGCTCGATGACTCAATGGAACGCTGCTTATATTCGCTCAGTCTGCTGCTCGTTTTTCCTTTTATGCATTATGATTGTAATGAACTAAACACATTGTAACATCAAATTTAACGAAATTGAATGACCAACAGCAACATGTTTATGATACAATCATGAATAATGTTAGCCATGGAACTGGTGGATTATTTTTCTTGTATGCTCCTAGAGGAACAGGCAAGACCTTTTTGTTTTCATTGATATTAGCAACAATTCGATCAGATAATTGCGGCTACATTACTGGAAGGCGGTCGGGCAGCACATTCTGCATTAAAGTTGCCTTTGAGTATGCAGGTAATGAAACACCAACATATAATTTTCTTAAACATCTGGAATGGCAAAAGTTCTTAAAGTATGTAAGCTCGTCGCATGGGACGAGTGTACTATGGCACACAAGAAATCATTGCAAGCACTTGATAGAACTTTGAAAGATCTACGATGAAGCCAAACAGTCTTTGGAGGTGCAATGATTTTATTGGCTGGAGATTTTAGGCAAACATTACCTGTGATCCCAAAATCCACGGCTGCAGATGAAATAAATGCATGTTTAAAATCATCGTATTTATAGAGACATGTAAACATGCTTACACTTACTACAAACGTACGCGTTCAACTACAAAACGATCCGTCAGCAGCTGAATTTTCACAGCAATTACTTAAAATCGGAAATGGCCAATGGTCGATCCAACGATTTTTGCAGGGTAATGTACCACGACTTTGCAACGGTACCAGACTCGCTGTGAAGAAGCTACTGGGTAAGGTTATCGAAGCAGCAATTTTGAAAGGGAAGTACAAAGGAGAAGACGTTTTGATACCCAGAATTCCACTGATTCCGACGGATTTACCGTTCAGTTTCAAACGTTTGCAGTTCCCTATTCGCCTTCCCTTCACTATGACAATTAATAAGGTGGAAGCGCTGCAAAAATCGCGAGTACTCCATGCATGCATGGACCAAGCGAGTGCTCCAAAATTAACAACAATTCATACAAAAAATATGGTCCAATTAACATTGCGATGTCCTAGGACTGGACCATATACTCCAGCTCAGCATTACATCAGAGTAATCCATGGAGTACCCACAGTCCAATAAATATCGTGTAGTGATTACAATCGTAAAAACGAGCAACGATCGGCTTACAATATGTTCGTGTAGAAACATGAGTTGGTCTATTGCTGCATTACAGTGGAGTATAATGGTAAGTACTCCAGTGGCCCACATGATGCAACGATTTTTGCAGGGAGGACAGTCTCTACAAATGTGCGGTATTAATTTAGAATACCCAATTTTTTCTGATGGACAATTTATGTAGCTTGCTCACGAGTAGGCAAACCATCGTCATTATTCATTTACGCGAAAGATGGAAAAACCAAAAACGTTGTATACCAAAAAGTGTTAAAATAAAGTTCGTATGAAATTGTATCAAAGAATTTGCTTTGTTTCGTATTAATTTTATTCTCTTTCAGCAAATCATTGAATTTATCGCCTAGCGAAGCGGGCGAGGGTACGCTAGTAAAAATATAAAGCTAATATAATAAGAAATTTCTATAGAAATGTCGTTTTAAAAATCTGTATAAATATTTAGTATTTTTCATCATTAACAACTGCTTTGTGCACTAAAGAACTAAAATGTCTAAAAAACCAAAAGACACATTCGTTAAAGCGATACAAACTATCTAGTACAACAACTGCCTATGCTGCTTACTCTATTTTACGTCACAAATATAACGCCTTGACGGCAGTTGCTATAAAAAGTATATTAGTAGGGTTAGTAGTAATATTTTTTATAACCCTAAGGTTAACTCAAAAAGAAAGACTAACGGGCTTCCTTCTACAATGAAGCTTATCGATCATACTTCGAACGAAAATGCCATAATAGCTAATATATTTGCAGATTTTTTCAAATTTTTTTGATTTTTTCTGATCCCCTTCACTGTTAAAATGTATCAGCTTAATAATCGAAATGATAAAAAAATGTTCATATAACAAAAGTTTTCCCAATTTTTTTATATTTTCTTTTACCATGCATATCGCAAATACTTATAAAATTTTTTCGTAACTTATTTAAAATTTTAACTATTTCCGTATTTTTTTTTACTCCATTTGTTTTAAATTTCATTTGCAATGTATTTTTTTTTAATAAGCAAGCTACGAACAAAGCCAAGTTACTTTGGGCTGCTTGTAAGTGTCAGCAAATTCGCACATTCACTCAGAATTTTCCACATTTTTTTTATTCTTTGTCCTTCTGAAACTCGCCAACAGGATATAAAAATTCTCAACAATCCTTAAGCAAAAAAATGTCAAAAAGCAACAGTGTGTCTCACGTTTTTACATTTTCTCCCAACGAGTTTTGCCACCTTTTAATGCAACCGAATGCGACCCCAAAAGTTTGGCATAGTTTTTGGTAATAAATTTTAAAATAATCTTCAAAATCGTACACGGCCCCTATTACGTACATAAACTTTTTGAATTCTTGTAGTTTTGAACAGCCAACCTTGATGAATTTAGGTTTTTTAATTGAAAAGAATTTTATACCATCAAGAGCTGCGGATGACGAAATTTGTCAGGATGTAGGAAATTCCCTGCAAGAATAAGCAAGGGAACATTTTTCATCATTTCTATAAAGCGAGAGGGAAGGCGAAGCCAATACCTTAATACCAGATGAAGTAGAGAGAATGCCAATATCTAGGCAAAAAATTACAAAACGCAGGAAAACGAAGGACTGCCGATCGAGTTGTTCAAGTTGGCTGGATCAGAGTTCTTAAAGAATAAGCCTCAAAGCTATTCAAAACGTGATCAGATAGACGATCGTTTGAACAGAAATTGGAGGTTCAATTTGCTCTGCCTAATCCACAAGAACGGTATCTCACCACCCACGTCAATGATCAGAGAACTAGCATATATTATTCTATCTAGAGTATTTTGCGAAAACTAGGACAACCCAAAGAGGTTGCTAATGTAGAGGAACTGGAGGAGTCGAATGAATTCCTAACAAGGACGGTTATGACCGCGTATAACAAAGCTTGCCCTCTAAGAATATTCAGAGGAAAAGCAAGCCGCAATGGTGGAGCAATGAGCTGAGTCTTCTAAGAAGACAGGTAAAAGAAATGTTTAAGCTCGCAAAGACCGCGGAAAGCGAAGCGTGTCGGGACGAGTACAGGGATCTATTGAGGATCTACAAGCGTGAAATTACCAGGGCGAAGAGAAACTCATGGAAAAGTTTCTGTATGGACATAGAGTGCTCCAGGGAAACAGCACGGTTGAAAAAAGTCCTAGCAAAGGGAAACATAGTCCAGGGACTAATAAAGAAAGAGAACGGGGAATGGTCACGTAATAGTGAGGAATCCCTTGACGTGCTTCTCGATACACATTTCCCATCGGGAGACGGTTTAGAGGAGCCAGCAGACATCACTCACACTTCGATCACGGAGCTAGTAGTGCCGGGCTTGGTGACCGATACCAAGATCGAGTGGGCAGTGAAGACGTTTTCTAAGTTTAAATCGCCGGGCCCAGATGGTATATTCCCGGCCATGCTACAAGTCTCAAGTAGGGCGGTCGTGGAATGGCTTAAAATAATATTCGATGGGTACATAAGACTGAATCATGTACCGCACTCTTGGAGAACTGCTCGTGTAGCTTTTCTGCCAAAGGCGGGGAAGATCGGTCACGTGTATCCCAAAGACTATAGACCCATTAGTTTAACATCAGTTCTGCTCAAAACCTTTGAGAGGCTGATAGATGTGTACATAAAGTCCAACGTGGATGAAAAGCTGCTCTCCAAAACACAGCATGCGTACACCAAAGGCAAGTCGGTAGACACTGCATTGCATAGGGTGGTAATAAGCATAGAGAAATCCCTGGAATATAAAGAGTATGCTCTAGTAGTCTTCTTGGACATTGCCGGCGCTTTCAATAATGTTGCAAAATGGGCGATTGTGGATGGTTTTAATTACATTAAAGTACATCCAGCCTTATCAGATGGATCGGCTGCATGTTAAATTGCAGAAAGATTACATCACAACGGGGATTGTACGAGGCCACGAAATCAGTGGGCAGGGGCCACGCCGCAGGGAGGGGTGCTATCACCTCTGCTGTGGGCGCTGGTCATCAACCAACTGCTCAGGCAATTCGATGAGGGACCCGTAAAACTTATAACTTTGGGATATTCATACCTGGGCATCTAATATCAGGTTGAAAGTCAATGCGGAGAAGACGGATATGGTCTTGCTTATAAAGAGGTACAAGGTCCCAAATTGGACCAGGCCTAAGCTAGGAGGGGTGACCTTACAGGAGAAACCTTGCACAAAATATCTAGGAATCATCCTAGACAGTAAGCTGTCATGGAAGCTCAACGTGGAGGAGAAGGTCAAGAAGGCTCAACGGCACTCTATGCATGTAAAAGAATGCTGGGGTGTACGTGGGGCCTATCGCCCTCTCTTTCTCATTGGGTTTTTACAGCGTTTGTAAGACCTATTCTATACTATGGAGTGCTGGTTTGGTGGAAAGCCACACAAAAAACAACATAGCTCAAAAAATTAGAGCGGGTATGCAGACTATCGCTGCTCAGCATTACGGGAGCCCTGAAAACAACCCCGACGGCGGCACTGTATGCCATTCTGCACATTCCACCTGTAGACCTGGTAGCAAAGAACAAAGCGTTAACGACCGCAACCAGGCTCGGTGCTTCGGGACAGCTCAAGCGCCAATCATATGGCCATAGCAGTATAGCGTCATCAATCACAAGAAGAACAGACCTATCTGCGCTTCGAGGGAGATCTTAAGGCCACAATAGAGGTGGACGGTTGGCGCAAGGATGCGCAAATGGCGGACGAGGCGATACATATGTACACCGATGGTTCCAAAGTAGTGGAAGGATTAGGGTCTGCTGTATACTCGGCTGATCCGGAAATAAGCAGATCCTACAGGCTGCCGGATTACTGTAGCGTTTTCCAAGCGGAAATATTAGCCGTAACCAAAGCAGTAGAAACCCTGGAAGAGAATAGCTTAAGCTGCAACCACAGCATCTAAATGCGTGTTAGAGTGTAAGGAGTCTCTGGAGAGAATCGGGACAAGGAGAAGCATATATCTATATTGGGTCGCAGGGCATATGGGAATGATGGGAATGAAAAAGCGGACGAACTAGCTAAAAAGGGCGCATCCCTTGAAGCTTGCTCCGTCGACGTCCCAATTATATTGGGCGAGATTAAGCGAAGGCGAGAGGTGCACATGATCGACCAGCAGGAAAGGCGTGGGTTCAAGCGCGGGGCTATAAAGTGTCGAAGATTATGTGTAGGTCTTACAACCTTAGACTAACACAGTTGCTTCTATCATTAAAACGAGAGGACTGTAGACTCATGACGGGTATTTGACTGGACACTGCCTTCTGGCGTCACATGCCTTTAAATTAGGCTTGGTCAGTGATAGCAGATGTAGGAAGTGCGGTTTGCAGGAGGAAACGATCGAGCACGTTCTGTGCACGTGCCCTGCACTTGCCAGGCTAGGACTCCAGCTATTAGGAGTGATACAGCTGTCAGATCTAGAAGCAGCAAGTGGCTTAAGTCCTAGGAAGCTTCTAGTATTTTCCAAGAGGACGGAGTTATTTTATAACATAGGTCCTGGTTTTTGATAGGGGTTTTCAGTTTGGTCGTTGCGTCTTCAGTTTGGAGTTTGCGTCTTCATTATAACTATCGTAAACCTTAAGTCTTCTCTCTCTTCAGAGATATGAGCCACTTTGTGAGTCTAATATCGTAGGCTTTGCACATGGTCTTAGAAATTGTGCAGCTCCGCGCTTTTGTCCACGCCTTTCCTGATTGATGGATCATATGCAACTCCTGTTTCCTTTTGATTTCTTCCAAACAGATTGGGAGGTCTATCATCGACTCAGCGAGTGTTGCGCCCTCCTTTGCCAACTCATCGGCCTTTTCGTTACCTTCTATCCCTTCATGACCGGGAACCCAGTAAAGATGTTTGGTCCGGCCTGAGCGTCTTTGCATTTCCAGAACACTTCTTGATGAAGTACTGTGTGAGATTCTGAGTGGTGACCCCCCAAAATATATCTAATTTAACAAAAGGGTTTTCTAATTTAATTGCTACTTATCAGAAATACAAAAGAAAATCAACTTATTGATGAAAAAATTAAAAATAAAAACTACAATTTTTTATTCATTGAAAATACTTTATTTAACCGCAATTTCTTCTAATTCTTTCCAGGTAAATTTTCAAAACAACAAAAAATGGGCAAGCACTACACGAGCTCAGATTTTCAAGGAAATTGGAGTATCAAACGCATCTTAGTTTGTGCTATTATATTAAATTTTATATTAGCAATTGGCATCTCAGCCACGACAGGTAGGCTACAACGACTAAAAGCTTTAAACAAAAGTAATATATCTTATTTTTATGAGAGAGTTTGTGGATATCTGGAAAAATAAGCAGAAACAAAGGCAGCTTGTTTATAAGGTTTATCTTCAATCAAAGTTATGTTGCTTATAGAAGTTTATATACCAGAAAATATTTTTCATTTTTCACATTTGTATATGCAAAAGTAAGCGATAGTCAGTCAAATTTAATTTATCTTTAAAGATACATATATATTAGGGTGGTTCGATTTGTATGGACGAAAGTTAACCGATATCGCGCCATTGATTTTTCGATATGCTTGGGCTCAGCAAAAAAATTTCCACTACGCTTACTCAAAAAAATAATTTTTTTTTACTTTTTTTTATGATTTGTAGGCTAGTCTGATCTAATTTATGCTGGTGCAAATAAAACGATTATTCGCCTTAAGCCCGACGTTTCGCTGAATATTTCAGCATCCTCAAGAAAAAATATTAAATGAAGAGATATACCTTGGAAAGCTTGCACATTTTACAAAGCAGAGAAAGGACCATGAACAAGAAGGAAGATAGCGATAATATTGCCGCAGCATACATGCTTTGTCTAAACAAAAAACAAATTAGTTATGACAAGACTACCACACAAGGTGGTACTGATAAGTAAATGTTAATAATGTCCGATATTGTTGTAAGCGTAGAAATTTTGTTTACTTTAAAACTACTGTGTTAATTTATATGTATGTGCTTTTCAACATAAAATATTTTTTTTTATTATTTAATTTGGAAATAAATAGTGTTGCCCCTGAGGATGCTGAAATATTCAGCGAAACGTCGGGCGTAAGGTGAATTAATTGTTTTATTTGCACCAGCATAAATTAGATCAGACTAGCCTACAAATCATAAAAAATAAAAATTATTGAACTAATCGCAAAAAACCCAACAAGCTTTTTTTTACTTTTTTCGACTTTGATTTTTAAAGTTTTTTTCATGGCCTACTAAAAAATTTCATATGTATACCCTGCCCGCCCCAAAAGTGTCGGCTAAAAACGCTGCCGGTAGCAGTTTTTAGAAAAAAAATATTTTTTTATATATGAAAATTTTACAATTAAATGAAAATTTTTTTAGTAGGTCATGAAAAAACCCTTCAAATCAAAGTCGAAAAAAGTAAAAAAAATTTAATTTCGCAGGCTCGAAAATTATTTATTGGGGTAAGCGTAGTGTAACTTTTTTTCCTGAGCCCAAATCCTATCGAAAAATCGATGGCGTGATATTGGTTAATAAATCGGCCCTGTTTAATATATATATTTTTATATACCAAAGCTTTTACAACTAATTACAATACACACAAGTCGCATACTACGCTCACAAATTCACAAACAGAAACGAGCCTCGATAGAGGTAATGTCATATACATATTACTTCCTTATGTATATACATACGTATGTGTATTTATACATACTTATATATGAATATGCAGACAGCAATGTCATTATGGACTCATTTATTTATTCATTAAATAAACTGCGGCACATGCAGCCTAAGGCTTGTTGGTCTTCTCTTATAGCATAAACATATACGAGTATGTACATATTTACATTTACGCACATACGGCCCGTCTCGCTTGGCTATCGTTGGTAAATATAAATAAGTTTACCTTCGTAAATACTTATTTACATAGCCAGATATGAATTGGTTACATATGTACATACATGCGCGCGTTGTGTGGCATAATAACATAATGTTGCGTATACGCCACGTCGTACTATATAATTAATTTATTATTGAAACATTAAATATGAGGTATTTGTTGTTAACAAATACCATTAAAGTGCTACAAATAAATAAACATATGTTTCATGCAATTACACAGGTAAATGTACTTACGCACATACATACATATGAGCTTGATTTATATAGTAAAACACCGCAGGAAATTTTAGGTAAAGGCTGCTTACAGCGACTGCTGATGCTGACTGCATTCTTTGAGCACAACGAGATACTGCCAAACTTGTCTTAACTTGAAAATGTTACCTTTTACTTCGTTCTGGAAAATGGTTTAGTTATTTTTTTATGTGTAAACATATTTGAGTTATCGATTTGTTATCAATATGTTATAAATTTGATATCGATAACAAAAGCTTTACCCGAGTTACCGATTTTTATGGACGAGTTCTTTGTTTTTATTGATGTACTATCGAAAAGTTATCGATTCGTTAGCAAAAATTTATCGACTTGTTATCAAAAATGTATTGATTTGTTATCAGAGTGTAACCAATTCTAAAAAAACCCCCATCGAAATATTATCGAAAAGTTATCGAGAGGACTCATCAGTTTTTTATGAAGCAAATAACGATAACATTATTATTATACATACTATTAGACCTCGATGCACTCCGATCTTGATATTTCAGCATATTATTGTATTTGTGGGCATTTAGTGCATTTAAGTAACTGTTCAGGTTTTTTTACTTATATCTTACTTACTTACTTAATTGGCGCTTAACCGTCTAAACGGTTATGGCCGTCCAACAAGGCGCGCCAGTCGCTCCTTCGCTCCGCCAACCGGCGCCAATTGGTCACACCAAGGGAGTTTAAATCGTTTTCCACCTGGTCCTTCCAACGGAGTGGGGGCCGCCCTCTACCTCTGCTTCCATAGGCGGGTTCCGATAGAAACACTTTCTTGGCCGGAGCATCATCTTTCATTCGCATAACATGGCCTAGCCAGCGCAGCCGCTGCGTTTTAATTCGCTGGACTATGTTGATGTCTGCGTATAGCTCGTACAGCTCATCATTAAATCTTCTTCGGTACTCGCCATCGCCAATGCGTAGAGGTCCATAAATCTTTCGAAGAACTTTTCTCTCGAACACTCCCAAAGCCGCTTCATCTGCTGTTGTCATGGTCCATGCTTCTGCCCCATATAGCAGGACGGGTACGATAAGTGACTTGTAGAGTATGATTTTCGTTCGCCGAGAGAGGACTTTACTTTTCAATTGCCTACCTAGTCCAAAGTAGCATTTATTGGCAAGACTGATTCTTCGCTGGATTTCAGTGCTGATGTTGTTGCTAGTGTTGATGCTGGTTCCCAAATAAACGAAGTCTTTTACTATTTCGAAATTATGGCTGCAACAGTAGCGTGGTTGCCAAGGCGCATATGCGCTGACTCTTTGCTCGATGACAGCAGGTACTTCGTTTTGTCCTCATTCACCATCAAACCCATCTTTACCGCTTCTTTTTCAGTTTGGAGTAGCAGAACTAACAGCGCGGGTGTTTAGGCCGATGATATCAATGTCATCAGCATATGCCAGTAATTGCACGCTTTTATAGTATATTGTTCCAGTGCGGTTAAGTTCTGCAGCTAGTATAATTTTCTCGATCATCAAATTAAGAAATCGCACGATAGGGGGTCACCCTGTCTGAAACCTCGTTTAGTTTCGAACGGCTCGGAGAGGTCCTTCCCAATTCTGACTGAGCTGATGGTGTTGCTCAACGTGATTTTGCACAGCCGTATAAGTTTTGCGGGGAAACCAAATTCAGACATAGCGGCATATAGGCAGCTCCTTTTCGTGCTGTCGAAGGCGGCTTTAAAGTCGACGAAGAGGTGATGTGTGTCGATTCTCTTTTCACGGGTTTTTTCCAAGATTTGGCGCATTGTGAAAATCTGGTCGATGGTAGATTTCAGGTCTGAAGCCGCACTGATAAGGTCCAATCAGCCGGTTTACGGTGGGCTTCAATCTTTCGCACAATACACTTGAAAGGACCTTATATGCGATATTAAGAAGGCTGATTCCACGATAGTCGGTGCATTTTGCAGTATCCCCTTCTTGTGGACTGGGCAAAGAACACTTAGATTCCAACCGTCGGGCATGCTTTCGTCCGCCCATATTTTGCTAAGAAGCTGCTGCATGCGCCTTACCAACTCCTCGCCGCCGAACTTGAATAGCTCCGCAGGCAATCCATCAGCGCCCACGGCCTTGTTGTTTTTCAATCTGGTTATTGCTATTCTAACTTCGTCATAATCGGGCGGGGGGACATATATTCCATCATCATCGATTGCGGGATCGGGTTCGTCATCTCTGCGCGGTGAATTGCTGCCTCCATTTAGGAGAGCAGAGAAGTATTCCCTCCATAATCTAAGCACTATCTGGACATCAGTTACAAGGTCGCCGTTTTCATTCCTACAGGAGTTTGCCCCGGTCTTAAAACCTTCCGTCTGTCGCCGTATTTTTTGGTAGAATTTTCGGGCGTTATTCCTGGTGGCTAGCAGCTCAAGCTCCTCGCACTCACGCCTTTCTGCTTCTGCTTTTTTCTTCCTGAAAAGGCGTCTCGCTTCCCTTTTCAACTCACGATAGCGTTCACACACTCCTCTTGTCGCGCTCGCTTTTAACGTAGCCCTGTAGGCAGCGTCTTTTCTTTCGGTTGCAACGCGGCATTCTTCATCATACCAGTTGTTTTTTCGTGGCCGCCGGTAACCAATTTTTTCCTCGGCGGCAGTACGAAGTGCTTTGGAGATCTGCTCCCACTGCTCCTGTATTCCTTCAGGTTGAGTTGTACTCTCAGAGAGCAGGCGTGAGAGTCGAGTTGCGAAATCATTGGCAATCTGTTGTGATTGAAGCTTTCGACGTCTAGCTTTCCTTGTGTTTTTTGTTCCTTGGTTTTAGCCGCGTTGAGGCGGGTGCGTATTTTGGCTGCAACGAGATAATGGTCCGAGTCGATGTTAGGTTCTCGGATCGTGCGCACATCTAAAACACTGGAGGCATGCTGTCCGTCTATCACAACGTGATCGATCTGATTGCGAGTATTTCGATCAGGAGACAGCCATGTAGCTTGATGTATCTTTTTATGCATGAACCTCGTGCTGGATATGACCATGTTTCGAGCACCGGCAAAGTCAATCAGGCTCATTCCGTAGGAGAAGTTTCATTGTGTAGGCTGAACTTTCCGACTGTAGGGCCAAAAACACCTTCTTTGCCCACCCTGGCATTAAAGTCGCCAAGCACGACTTTTATATCATGACGGGGGCAGGCGCTCGTATGTGCGTTCTAATTGTTCATAAAAGTGTCTTTTACCTCATCGTCTTTCTCCTCTGTCGGCGCATGGGCGCAGATGAATGATATATAAAAAATTTTGCTTTTATTCGGATAGCGGCGAGACGCTCGTCCACAGGCGTGAACGCCAGCACTTGGCGATAAAGTCTCTCTCCCACCACGAATCCGACGCCGAAACTGCGCTTATTCGCATGGCCACTCCAATATATGTCACAATTTACTTTATATCACGCAGGGATTAAATGGGAGAATCTTTGCTCTGCCAGAGCGACGCTTTCACAGAGAATTTGAACCGGCGTTTCATTCTCAGCTAACAGGGGTGATAAACTTATGTATCGGATAGACCAACTTATGCTTGGTTTTCACTTGGTCAAAATGACTGATTATCAAAAACTGCCTCAAGCTGACCCGCTGTGCAGTTGGGGTCAAAAGTGTTCCCATTACGTCACATTACTTACTCGAAGTTGATAGGAAGCCTTTTGGCAAACAAAATAAATTACCAAATTAATGTGTAATGTCAAATTTTATACCGTGGGCAATAGCTGTCCTCACTTATTGGTCAATTGTCAATTTTAGTCCAAAACGGATGACAACGCGTCTGACGTTGTATGACAGGCCGTTTTCATTGCTAGTGTCATCCTTGTGATCATATTTAATCTAGCGAAACCAATCATAACTTGGGTGATATATGTTCTGTATAGTACCGAGTGAAAGTTCGTAGGTCCTCTCTGCTTGAATTAATGAGTTTGGTTGATAATCTCATTGCTGTGAGTATAAACATTTGGCTTGTTTTGCCCTGGACATTCAATCCAGTATTGCCTGTACTGCGTTGTTTCTCAGTTACTTATAGTTTGCCTAATGTTTTTGAATCCACAGAAGCGCTCTGGACCATGGAATGCTGCTACAGCACGCTGCTCATTAACTTCAAGTCTCTGATGCTCTAAATCCATCTTAACAATACTTTGGTTATGGATCGTAGATCATTCGGGATTGGAGTCTCTTTCATCCATCATTCAACGAGTAGCTTAGAAATAATTTTTTAAGACTACAAGGCACGGAAAGCTGCCGGGTGTCTGACATAATGAGGGACACTCCTCACGTAAAGCCTCTTCTAAGAAATTCGCTACTGCAAACTTCTTCTGGATGGACTTCTGCTGAAAGCTCACATAGATGCCAGCTCCCGTTTCCACATCAACACTTTCGATTTATCTGTTAACAGATCTCTGAGTTAGGGCAGTATATGTATTCCCTATTTTTGGAGAGTTTTGTCCATATAGTACCTAAACATTCCGTGAATTCTGTGCGTTGTGACCATAACATTACATAGTTGCAATTCGGAATTTGCTATAAATTTTCTTATTACTTGTTATATGCCTTTTCGTGTAGAAAGCTTCTGTCTGCCTCTCTTCATACCTATGCGGATATACCTTTAACTCAACTTATTACTCCCTTCATAGTATAACCTCGCACGAAGAAGGGACGCGCTCGTTTAATATAAAGGGTCCAATTTATATTATTGCATGATCCCCATCGACTAGTTCCGGATGCATCGCAAACACATCGCCTTTCCTGCAGGATTACTTCAGACTTTTTGTACCTATATGTGTGTATATTGAGTCCTACCCACTGCTGTGCACGTGCGTGATAATTATATCCCCAAGGACATATAAAAAATTTCCAAGAAAAAAGTCATATTTCCTTATAATTGCTATCAAATATACGAAAGGCGTTTTTCATGTCTGAATCAAAGTAATTACTTACAATAGGTTATTCTCATTCCTTTTATGGTGCCATTATTATGTCTTATTTCGCCGCCGGATGACATTGCAGAACAAGAAATTTCCAGGACATCAAGGTGAAATATTGACGTTGTCTTGAAAGCAGCGCCTCTCTCATCATCTCACGATAAAGTTTTGTTTCAATATGGTCAAGGTTAAGATGAGAAAATTGTATGGAGCACGTTGGAATGAAATATTTAGTGTGTTTTACGTGCCATGAGGAAACATTTCTTGCCTGGATTCAGAGCTGCCAGCTGGCAGGCCTTTAACTTCGGGCAATATGTTTGTTTGGCCTTCAATGGCGATGCTAAGCTCACAGTTTACCGCGCAGTTATTCTGAAGGCTTCCATAATGATGAGAATAAATTGTCCACTTATTTTATTATCGATCTTTTTATTCTCGTCACCTCGCCAGCATGATGGCGACACCTTTCAAGTCTATATTGCGCTTTTAAAGAAAGTGTACGGTCTTCTACCAATATCACTAGAAGTTTTCGTTCCTGTCAGCTTTGGTTTCAGCTGTAGGCTGGTCTGTGAAAATACGGAAAAATCACTGTCACGCATATCCTTTGCAGATGGGCCTGGAGAAACCTTCTTACATCGTGCAAACCACGAAGGCGTGCTGCCCAGCAATGTAGCCAGTACTTCGGACACCAAGTTTATCGACTGCTACCATTTTTATAGACTCCAGCTAACAAATTTAAGTGCTCAACTCTTAATTTGCGCGGGAAATGTGGACTGTACTCTGGTTCCAGCTGTAAACGCTGTGAGTACATGTGGATACCTTGGTATCTTTAGTATCGGCCACCGACTGAATCTAACGTTCCAGTTGGTACAGATCCGCCTCAATTAAGTTACGTTCTGGCGAAAATATTTTTAGTTCTATAACAGACAACTAGCACTGTGAGAAGAACCTATTTCCGTTCATTGAAGAAAAATTTGCTCTGCTAGTCACTGACGAAGGTCGTTGGTCAGGCTTCGTGATATGGGATATGGTTCTGATTGCGGACACTCTAGCCTTCTACCAGTTTCGACTTTATCCCGGACAGAACGGAATATTGTATGCCGATAACTGCTCCCTATACACCTTCACCTCAGTCATTCCACCGAGAGAGGAGTGGGGAAGAGGAATTATCTGGGGCATGGGGCCGGTAACTTGTATACGGATGGGTCGAAGCTGTACGGAAAGGTTGGGGGGGGGTCCTTTGTCAAGAGATAGATGTAAGCCGCAAGTTTAAGTTGGCTGATCACTGCAGTGTATTCCAGGCGAAAGTTGCTGCGATTAAGGATGCGGTGGATGCAATTCTATCCAGTGCTATTACGGTTAGGGAATATAACATCTACTCTGATAGCCAAGCGACTTTCAAGGCCTTGAGTTCAACTACACTGCGATCGAGGGTGGTCTGGATGTGCCTGACCTCGCTTATGATTGCATCGAATTATTTTACAATTAAGATTATCTGGGTCCCGGGCCATAGTGATATCCCAGGTAACTGTTAAGCGGATCTCTTAGCCCCATCGGTACAACTGAACCGGATGAAGATGGCTGTAGAGATTTCGGGATCCTGCTGGCCAGCTGTGGATTGCTCCTCCAGCAAGCCTGAGTCAGCTCAGCAAACGCTGGGCGGACACTACGTTTTGCAGGGTAGCAAGATCTTTCTGGCCGAAGTGGATGGCAGAGGTCTGCTGAAATAATTGGGTTCACTAAGGCTCACCTATCCATGGTCATTGGGGTTTTGACAAGCACTGTCCCATGGGTGTCCATGCAGTACGTCTCAATATACTGGAAACTGCATCCTGCTGCAGCTGTATGGAGGATGATGAGGTGGAATCACAAATCACTTTATGCTTGATGCCCAGCTTTTGCAGAGCTAGGCGAAAGTACTTCGGTCGCGACTCACTTGGATCTCCCGAGGATTTATCCAAAGTTGAGATCGGTATCATTCGGAGCTTTTTCGTTGCTACCCAACGATTCTCTAAGTAGCTAGATCTAGGTACCGTATTTTTGGTGTATGTGGTATCACAACGGACCTTTGTGTTGTCCAAGTGAGCTATCCTTATCAGGGCAGCTACCACCTAACCTAACCTAACCTAACTAACGAAAATCATTCTTTCTTTATAAAACTATTCTGAGAGCAATTTGCCTTCGGAGAAATTTAAGCCGACTTTCTCTTCGAATTTCAGTCGTTCTCCATTTTAGTTTTCGTACAAACAAACTTGCGTATTTAACGCTATCTCCGAACGGCAGCTGCAAAGCAGATGAGTTTTAACTGATAAGCTGTTTACTAATGGCAGATATACACTTCAAGTGTTTATCAAACCCACTGCCGAGGAACAACGCAAAACCTTTGGGGATATCTTTATCGTTAATGCAACAACAACAACAATACCAGCTCCCTAAATGGATCTATGCAACGTGATATAGCAGTTGCCTTAAATCCTCTATTCGAATTTTAAAAAATTTGATCAACTATATAAAGCAAGGAAACAAATACAAGCGGATAGCCTAGTGGTTAAGGCAACTGCAGTTTCACCATGTGATTCGCGGTTCGAATCTCGGTGAAACCTTTGAAAACATTACGAAATTGCCTGGTGATGATCACGTGGCGGTTTTCGAAATGGTACCATCGCAATATGCCAGGAAATATTTCTTTTTCTCTTTTCAGTTTCTATTAGAAAAACATAATAATGGAATATTCAGTTATTCTAAGCCGGTGTTAGGCTCATGAATTCTTAAATAATAAGTAAAAAATTTTAATTAAGAAAAGTATATCATTATAAAATAAATGACAAAAGTTATTTTAAGGTCTTGAGCTCAATTCAAACCCACAAGGGACGATAAAATAACAACAAAAATTTTTACAAACATTTTTACAAAATTTTTAGTTTATTATAGTTATACAAAGTTCGCAAAATTTTGATTTCAAAGAGCTTTCTGTAAGCACTGAAATATAAAAAAAAAGTTGTATACGTATTCAACTTCTCATGATGACGTTTTTCAATGTGGCGATACCCCCCTTCTTTCCCAATATTTCTTTGCATAATTGTGTAATTAGTAAGTTGACTTCGTTATAGAATCGAATGTACATTTAGCTTGCAATAAAGTAATAAAAGGCAATTATATGAACTCAGCCAACCAAATATTATTAAATAAATATCCGACACGCATCACAGCTTCGTACTTTTTGTAATGCTGCAAACTATAAAATTAAATGTAGCGAAATTTGACTTTATTCATACTACGCATAAATAATTGGAAGCACATATGTATATGTGCATGCTTACATATGTGTGTGTGACTTCTACAGATATGCACTCATGCATCAATCAACATGCCGCTACAAATTCAAAAAGGAAGCGCCCGAAACATTAATGATGATGCCTGTTAAACAATTTTTTCTCACTCAAATTTTTCTTCTTTCTTTAACAAATTTTATTTAATATTTCCCCTTTTAAATTGAAACACTTTTTATTTGCTCACCCTTCGTATTACCATTTTTTTCGCAATTAAAATATTTTTGAGAGCTTTTATGACCATCATATTTCATTGCTATTGTAGTTTTTTTTTAACTCGTGCAATTTACCTTTTTTATTATTAGCATTTTTCTCACTCAAGTGTAAGCTGAAAGGAGCTACATATAAATACACATAAATGCAGTTGCCCTTTTTTATTTTATTTGCATCAGCGTTCTTAAGGCAAATATTACAATAGCTCTTTTCCATGCCATCCCAAGCGTTTTTAATTGCTCGAGTAGGCCAGCAAAAATTGGTGTAGAAGTGCATACTCATCGCATATAAATTACAAACACATACACACACACTTTTGCATTCATATATATCTTTGGTCTTTCGGTAAAATGGTACATTGATATGTCGAGATATATTTGGCTTATGTTACTAGAAAAAATTAAGCAGCTCTTGTATCAAAATTCGGTAGTCATCTATTCGTTCATACACCAGCGAGCATAAAAATAGCAGTGTCGATTTTCATCAAATTTAGACAATTAAAAGCTCTTTTTTACTTTCGATAATTCAAGGAAAAAACTCAGAGCATTTTCACATTTTTTTTCTGACTTGTTTTGAGTATGCTGTTTTGCAGCTAATCAATTTTGGCCAAGCAAGGTTTAAGTTATAGGTCGCTCGAAATTCGCATTGGTTTTTGACAATTATTTTCGAGGGTTTTTTCATATTGTTTTCCAAACGAATGACTCATGCTTTAAGAAGCGAGTAACCGAAATGAAAGCCGGAAAACCAAAACAAAGGTGGAAACAAAACGAGAATGAATGGAAACCAAAGATGGAAACAAAATTGTAATTCTAACCGGAACCTAACCAAGATTGAAACGAAAGCAGAACTCAAATCGAAAACCGAGAGGAAAGATGGAAACGAAACAGGAAACGAACCAAAGATGGAACGAATTGAAACCAAAGATGCAAAAGAAATGGGAAGTCAATCGGAACTGAAACCGAATGTGGAAAAAAAGCGGAACAGAAATCGGAATCAAATATGAAAACAAGTGTTGGAACCGAAACTGGAACCGAAACCGAAACATGAACTCATATCGGCATGAAAGCCAAAGATCATAACAAAGCGGTAATTGAATCCAAAGCGAGAAACAAAACCAGAACCAAAAATGGAAACAAAACCGGAACCAAAATAGAAATGAAAGTTAAAAACGAAATCGGATCAGATAACGAACCGAAACTAGAGATTGAAATGAAACCGATACTCAAATCAAAACCGGAACGGAAGATGACATCGAACGTGGACCAAAACCATAGATAGAACAAAACCGGAAATCAAATCGAACCGAAACCAAAGGGTTTACGAAAATGAGAGTAGAGAAAGGAGATCAAGATCGATTTTCCGCAAAATCGAGCCCTATCTTTCTGGCTAGAGATCTCAAAGTGCCAAGTTGTGCTTCGATACCGCATCGGTCTTAATTTTCTAAAACGGTGCATGGTCACCAAATTAACCTCGATTATGGGTGAAATTGGAAAAATATAAGTCTAATCGTAGTGCAAAAAAAATGAAACCTTTTGAGCTTTTCCCGAGTAATCATGAAAATCTCAAGGAACAACGTCAAAAAAACTGGACATTTAATAGGAACCATAGACAAAAATGGTATAAACCCGTATCTCAATCGATGTCAACCGAACAGAAACCAAGTATTGAAATGAAACGAGAACCGAAACGGACTCAAATCGGAACTGGAACGAAATTCTGAAGAGAAACGGTAACTGAAACCAAAGATCGAAAACGAAACGAAAATCAGAACTCAACCCTGACACGAAGACCAAAGCGGAAAAAAACCGAAGCCAAAATTAATACAGACTGAAATAGAAACCAAAAATTTAACTGAAACGGACCTTTATTCTACAACCAAACCAAAATGTAATGGATACTGTACCCACATCGAAACTCAAAGCGAATAGAACCAAGTATGGAAAACGAATCGAGGGCCGAAGCCGGAACTCAAACGGAGACGCAACGATAAGTTCGCAGAGAAACGGAAACCGAAACCAAAGATCAAAACGAGAGTGAACCGGACGGAAATCGGAACTGGAACGAAAGTCCGAATAAAAACGGGTATAGAAACCCAGTTCGAAACAAGACCGAAGACAAAACCGAAATCAACATCATCCTAAAACCAGTACAGAACTAAAGCAGTGTGACCATCGCAGTAAAAAATGGAAAGAAACAAGAATTAAAGCGAAACCGCAGCCGAAACGAATATCGCAATCAAAAGAGAGACGATTTCTAAGTCCGTACGGGAAATCAAAAGTCGTGAACGAGACCGGCATTAGCTCGAAATGTCTTAATATTTGTGAGACTCTTACTTTGATATGATGAAACCTAATTTGTTTTACGAAAATTTCAATTTCACTAGAAAACTGAATTGCAGTGAAAATTGCATAATATATAAAGCTTAAGTTAAGATAATAAAAATTAAAAAAACATGTATGAAATTTCTCTAAAACTCTAGTAAAAATTTCAGTGAAAAATGTTAAATGTGAAGTTTCATAGTCTTACGTATTTCCTTTTCCTACCCTTAGTTAAGTTGCACATCGTACTGAATAACAATTACGACAGTCAAGCGTTTTGCTTTTGTCCTTCAACTATGGCACTCACTGCTAGTCGTTCTTTGTGTATTCGTTATTACCGGAACTTATTCTCGTTTTGTTTTTTACTAGCATTTCTTCTTTTTATTCCTCCAATCGTTCATTCTTCAAAGCATGATTTGCTTCCGTAAAGTTATGATGTCCTTTTACGATGCTAAGTAAGTAAAACGCTTAGCAGCACACATTCTCACAAATACATACCGTTTCCGCTGCGATATCCGATGAAAACTTCCTTTGTCATTGTCACTACGCTTGTTAAGCGTCTTCTGTTTCACACCTTTTACTATTAGTACTATTATCTAGCAACTATTTTTAGCAAATAAGTAAGTGTGTGACGCGTATCTGCATATACATAGTGTATACACAAAACCAAGTAATGTATGTATGTGTGTGTGTATGTAGTATTGTTAAAAGTAAAATTTGCATTTGTGTTTCTCTTCCGACCACAGTCACTTTATGAATCAACAGTACGTTAGACCGTTAACTACAGGTTGCATTGTTTTTGTTTTTCTGTTCTTTCTTGTTTAGTTTCTAAGTTACAACTGCTGATCCACTAGCCGGTTGATATGTCCGACTATAGGAAACAAATAACGGCAGTGGTAGAATAAAAAAGTATGTGTGTGAGTATTAAGATAAATAGCAGTAATAACCAAACATAAATAGTAGAGGGGGTAGTGTGACTTTTGAGAGGGAGAGCAAGAGGGGGAAGGAAAGGAAGAGGATGTGGTAGAGGGAGCTGGGGAACTGGTAAGGGAAAGAGAATGGGAATGGGAAAGTTAACGAATGATAAAGCGAGAGAGGAGAGGAAAGGAAGAGGAAAAGAAGAGAGTGGGTCGGGGAGAGAGAGAGTAGAGTTAGGAAGAGTTAGAGTCGAGGACAGGTAGACGGTATAGTAGAGTGTGAGGGAAGCTGCAAACAGGAAGAGATAGAGGTAGAGGTAGAAGGTCGAGATCGAGGTCGAAGAGGGAGGCGCGAAGGTAAGAGGGGCAGAGGAGAAGAGAGAGAGAGGGCAGGGATAGCAATAGAAATAAGAAGGACAAGTATAATCGAATGAGAGAATAGCAGAAAAAGAGAGTAGGAAATAAATTAAAAAAGCGGATATGAAGCCAGAGAATTAGCAAGAGTTCAGGAAAATGGGATTAGGAAGACACAGACAATGTTTAGGGAATGACAGAAGGTACTGGTGTGAGGAAAAGCAGAAAAAAATAAAGAGAGTGAAAATGTTGAAAGGGATAGTGAGAGGAAAAGAAGAGTGTAGTGAATTATCAGGAGATAGAGAAGAGAAAGCACGAAAAGTGAAAATAAAAAAACCGTGCTAAACTTCATTTAACAAATTTTAAAAACATGTCGTATTTCCACCCTATTTTCACTTCTTACTCCCCTAAGCAACTTCAATAATAGAGTTCGATGTCGAGGTCGAGTAGAGGAAGAAGAGGGGGGCGCAGAAGTAGAGAGGGCCGAGGAGAAGAGAGAGAAGAGGACAGGATAGCAATAGAAATAAGAAGGAGAGCTATAATCGAAAGGAGAGGAATGGCAGAAAAGAGAATAGGAAACAAAATGAAAGGGGATAGGAAGGTAAAGAGATTAGCAAGAGTCAGGAAAATAGGATTAAGAGACATAGACAAAGTTTAGGAGGAATGACAGTAGGCAATGGTGGAGGAAAAGCAGAAAAAATAAAGAGGGTGAAAATGTTGAAAGGAATATGTGAGAGGAAAAGAAGAACAGTGTAGTGGATTATCAGGGAGATAGAGAAGAGAAAGCAGGAAAAGTGAAAATAAAAAACTGGTTCTAGACCTGCATTACAAATTTCAAAAAACATGTCCGTATTTCAACCTATCTTCCTCCTTACTCCCTTAAGCACTTCACAAACACGGCGCTTACTACAATTCCCACCCAGCTTTTCCCTACTCGCCCCAAAACCTTCACTCTAGCTTTCCGCGCCGTTCCTCGTCTCCATCTAACAGATTATATATTTATCTGCGTACCTGTATCACGACCCACGCTATTTAGTTTTCATTCATAACCTTTCTCTGTGCTTTATCTCCCTTTCTCTTTGTTCGCATTTCTATATAAGAGCAACGCATTTCGAGGTGTATAAAGTATGTCCAAATTTTATCGAAAATATATGCAAAATTCTTCGGTAGATCTTTAGACATATGCGCGGTTATCAGATACTAGTATCATTTAGGTAGTTTAACAGTCTCAGAATACATGAATGTTTCACCTTAAGAGCCTGCAACAACATACCTTTACGAGTTTGTCGACCTAAAAGTATGTACGTCGCTGCGTACAAATATGGGTCATAAACAATGATATCATTTCTACCATTTTTCATTGTCAGTGGCCTGAAATTTTCTTATGGTCTCTCATGATTCTTCACATACATGTTTCTTTACTTTCCATCTGCCTTGTGTGTACTTCCTACGGCATTGCATGTAAGTTTAGCCCATGGTGTACAAAAAGCATTAATCTTTTGTGTGAGTCCCTGCTTCCACCTTACTCCTTTGACATCACTCTAATTCAGGCTTGACGCGCGAAATCTGTTCTCATAGCACTCGGTGTGACATTGTGATATATCAAACTGCGTGCGTATTGTCGCTATATGATACTCTGGCGTACGAGTATCTTGTATGGTCGCGTGCATTACTGGACTTGGCAAAAGGGACAGTGAGCTTCAGTGCACGCGCACGGACAATACGACGTTGAAAGCATTCATATGATATTCAGCATTGGGTTTGTAGTGCTATTTTAAGGTGGAATGTTTTCCAATCTATGTAATCTGCTTCTCCAATTGACCCTGAAGTTACAGCAGGGATGGATGTCAAGCAATAGAGTCTTATGTTGATGATGTATATATATTTACCAGCATCAGATAAGTGCGACAGAAGGCCACTGATAGCCAAGCAGATAATCACGAGAGAGATAGTGTACGGGCATACATCCTCGTCGACAATGTTTTTAATGAATGATCTTCTGTACTCTTAAAGTGAAATTGCACTTATTAAACTACGTTGAATGTTTATGAAATTGTTTCGAGCTATGCGTGGCTGCCATGGAAACCTTACTTAGTGCTCAAGTCGGAAATATATTTTTTGAAGCATTCGCACCCTTAAAATCTGTGCAAACTTAAAATGCGCTATTCTCATAATCGTCACAGACACACTAACTGAATAACAACGAAAGAGTAGACTATAATCGATTATTATTGTGGGCTGCTATCAATGACAATTTGTGAGCAAGCCGATTCTCTAAGATAAATCTAAGATCCAAGCAACGAAATAATTGTATAAGTGATCGATATTGTGTTTATTAAAAACAAACCGAACACATATCCAGCAACATCACAGTCGATAAGTTTTTGTTAAGACATTTTAAGTTTTCGACTGCAAATCGATAGCTCTCCAACAATTAATCGATAGTTTTCGAAAACAAGTCGATAACTTTTCAATAACAAACCGACAACTTTTCGATAGCAGACTATCAACTCATCGTAAAAAAACCAATAACAATTGTTATCGATGACAAATCTATAACACTTCAATAGCTCGTCAATAACACGCCGATAACAACCGAAAACTCATCGATAATGGTTGTTAGCGATGAAAAAACCGTGCATACTTTGATAAAAAATCCATAAAAGCACGCCCTGCTAATAATCGAATACATCTTTGTATTTCTATAAATTTACAAAGCAAATACGAGTTCATAAACCGTCTTGCCAACAACAATGCGTAGCGTTGTACAGCAAACATACAAACGTATGTACTGGCCAAAGAATAGAGAAATTGAGAAAAGTGAACAACAACAAAGGCTGAATGTGTTTGTAACAGTTTCCACTATCGCAAGAGCGCGGTTGTGAGTCCAACTACAGAATTTGGAATCTAAATCTAACCTTGTGCCACTGTCAGTTTGAAGACAATCTACATCGATGCCATAAAAGTTTTCAAATAGTTTTATTGTTGAGACCCTATCTAGCTCGAATTGTTAAAATCATTAAATCATTAAACAACTCGTGGTCTAGCGGTGATGATGGCATCTCCAATAGTAGTGTTAAAGATATCTCTTTACATAGTGATATACTGAAACATTTATTCCATTCAGTTCCTTCAGGGTGTGTTTTCCTGGTGATCTAAATACGCCACGTAGTCCGATCTATAAAATGAGGAATAGATGGATGCAAACTATGTACCTGACCACATATCGCCAGTACATTCAACGATTGCCGAGGTCTTTGAAAAGCGACAAAAAGCAGAATTGTCACAATTTTTAAGGATAATCAAATGGTTCAGCCTAGGCACATTTGGGTTTCGTTCGGGACTTCAACTGAGGACGCTCGTACTCGAATTTTGTCAAATTTTACAAAGCGGTAGATAGAAAGAAAACTGTGCTGGCCCTTTGTATCGACGTAACAGAAGCTCTCGCTATGCGTGACGAGGGTATTCGTGCATAAAATGCATCATGCAGGTTTTCGAGGATTTGTCTAAATGATTGCTCCTATCTGTCTCCTCATAGTGATACAAAAGTTAAAGAGTGGGAGTAACTGCAGTAGGCTTATAGTCCATTACCTGAGGGTCACCACAAGGCTCATGCTCTGGCCCCGTATTATTCCGCTGATATATATTCATTCGAATTTTTCTACTCCATTTAAAGGCAACCGACTGCGTTTGCAGATGATTTGCGCAATTGCGTATAATACAACGACTGCTACTTCGAATTATGAGTACATTTGCTTGATTTAGATGTGGTGCGAACTGTTTGGCTACCCACAAACTCCTTGTAAGTGATAAAACTAAGCTTATGTATTTTAGCCATGTTGGCATAGAATCATTAAGCGGGGCTTTATTGCCGAATTTTTATATCGCACTAGTGCGGAACTTGTTCATTTATTGATCGAGTTACCAATCCCTCAAATGTAACTACCAAAATATAGAAAAAGAAAAACTCAGTACTGTGAATCTCTTCTTTCATTCATCTGACTGCATCCGTTTTACTATGCATCACACTGATTGCTCTTGTGAATTCCGTCGCAAAAGGATCCTACGACTGCAGATGCTCATGCAGCGTTAACTGCTTAAAGTTGATACAGCCGATAGCTTCGAAAACACGCCTAGGTATTCTAATGTTGGACAACACGGATGAATTGGCTGAGCACATTCACAGAACTTAAACGATAACTTTTCTGATATACTACTCGTCACTTCATCGTCTCAAAAGTGTCTAGCTTCTATGTTCCACACTAAACGCTGTATACTATGATGTAGTTCACATCGAAAGTGCATAATGGTATCACCTGCTGGGGTGGGGCCGCGGCTAATATTGCGCCACCAGTTGTAACACATCCAAAAGGAATATATGAAATGAATATGCAGTACTAACCAAAGCTTCTTCTATGTTATTTCGGAGACTGGATATACTTCACGTGTCGCCTATCTTTATTATTTAAAGTCCTAAAAACTTCTGTAGTAGATCTGGGTACCTCACGACGACGAAAGCTTTCCCCTGAGTCTATCACCTAATTAATAATATGGCTCGTCCGTTTAGGTACCATTACTATTCCAGGACGTCTCACTTTAGATGTTTCTATACGGACACGTCGTCGCAAAGTTTCAACTCTCTTCCAGCTACATGTACAGACCATACGTAATCTTAACTATTTCAAAAACATTAAAAATGTAGTCTGCTTCGCTATAATCATTTGAACTTGACACGTTGCTGATGACTACATTGTAAACTTTACTACTCCAAGTTTTTGTATTTATTGTATATTTATCCTTCTGAGATCACAACTTGAATTCCTATTTCATTCTTTAGTCGAAGTCTAATAATATACACACACTAATGGTAAAATATAGTTGAAATGGCATTTAGTATTATACTACCTCATTTATAAATGCCATATTCTCTTCTTTATTGCTTGAAGTTAAATATATCGTATACACTATAGTAATTTTTAATAAGCTCTTTAACTGAAATGAATGAACAAAAGGCTCTTAAGCGTTTACATGTTCTATAGTCGAAAAAGCTGTCACCTTGCCTCTGTACATATGTCGCCTGCATTATTCGTTTAAACATGCCATAAGTTTCAGCTTTGCGGTTCGCATATGTGCCTTTCCTCTCCCTGTGCTGCTCAGCTTTAAGTGTCTTTTCTTCACTCCCCACAATTACTTCCACTCATTCACCTACATTTCACGCTACAGTTACATCTGACTTACTTGTACAGCATATACTTTCTAGCATTACGCTTACTACTAACAGCACATTACGCTTACATAACTGTGAGAGTGTCAGCTGTCCATATAGTGTTGTGCAAAATGCTTCACGTCCATTTGTTTCACACATGAAAGATGTGTACACTATATGTAAAATTTCTGTTCCTGGGTTAACGCTCTTTTTTATTTTGATCTTAATAAAGTGATGATGAGATCTTTGCAGATCACTTCCGACAGACAGCATTATCATAGAATTAAATGGGGTTAAACGATTACGCTTAACTATAAACCCACGGCTCACTAAGTCTGACACTGTCCTCGACCTAACCTCGGCGCGCCTTATTTAGATGTCGACCATATGGACATCTACTTCGACGGCATCATCGTCCTGTAGCCTGGTTAAGGGCTTAGAATATACCGGCGGCAGGTATGCCTGTCGTAAGAGGCGACTAAAGTACCAAATTCATTCAAGGGGTTGTGTAGCGCAACCCTTTAAGGGTTGCAGCGATATATATAACTTCTCCCACCTTATTGTCAGCCCACCTACCCGTGACGATCCTGTGTCTTTAACAGCCGAGGTTCTGGCGACCCTCTGGCAGCCTAGCACGTTTCATGTGGTCATACAAATAGTTCCCGAGATGGTCACGCTAGTACCTTAATGATGCTTGTTACCGCAACGTACGATCTGCATCCGGCAAACGACCATTTACATCGATTACACTCGCCAAAGCCTTCGGGGAATGTTCTTATCGATACAACACCACAAACACACAACAACAAAAAAGTAATATCCCCAGAGAGACGCGCTCAGTTTAGCTTAACTTCGATACTGATACTGTAATAGGTTAAACTCTTACTTTACCATTACATGATACAACCATCTTTCAATTGTAATGTGAACCAACGCCGCTAACACCCTATCTCTCTCCAATCTGTTGGACAGCCAAGTTTGCTCGGACTTCCGTATAGGGAATATTGATGACAATGAGTGGGTGATCGCACATATTGGGTTTTTGGGTAGCCTTAACTTTAAGCTCCTCTGAAAATTTTGCTTGAGAAATCACCTTTGACCTCGCCTTGCGTTCGTACTACAGGTTCGTCACTAAACTCGCTTTGATATTCGCGCCCCAACTTTCCATTTCAACCTACGCCTTTGACCACAAATAATGCTTCCAGTTCCTGTTTTTATGAGTACCTTAAATAAATTAAATGGTATACTCAGCTTTGTTTCGAATCTCGAAATTGTAATCCTTAAAGGAGACGAGATATTCCGCCATTAAGTGTACGCGAAATAATAAGTATGATGAGCTGATTGATTTAGCCATGTCCGTCTTCTACCCCTGTCTGTCCATAGGTCTGTTTGAACGCAAGCTAGTCTTTCAGTTGTGAGATATTTTGGTGTAATTAGTGAGCGGGTATGTTGGGGCTTCGACTAATCAGTTGACGGAACCGACGTTTAGGACCGCTATAGCATATATCCCCCATTACGTGGCCACAAGAATCATTTTAGATTTTCCGCTGGGCTCCCACCACAAAATGATGCTATCAATATTAGAAAATGATACATACAAAGTTTCAGGGCAATCCGATAATGTCAACACGTGCTCTGAGTCACATTCCTGGCATAAGTGGTTTCACTTTTACTGACGAACACTAAAATTTTTTCTGAAAATTGTTGTTTGCCTAACTTTGACCACATTGAGGCACCTTTAACATCTATCGGGATTGGCCTGAACTTTGCAATAATCATTTTCTGATCTATTAGCATATCTTTAGGAGGAGTGCCCTGAAGATAGAAACAAAAATAATATTCACCATATACCTTGTAACCACCCTAATCTCCCATACAACCGATTGTTCAGATAAGAGATTTAAGGTCATTTCTTCCTCATTTTAACAGCTAGAAGCTTGACATTTTACAGGATTCTTAAATATAAAGCAAGCACTGTTATCTTATTATTATTTATTATATACTACACAGAACTGATTGCTTTATGAATTTGTAAAATTTCTTCAGATTGTTTGTTAAGCACAGATCATCAAAGTAGGAGGTATTCGATACCACTGAAGACAGTGTGGATCTTACTTGTTTCTACTCAGGTTTGGCTTATGTACATACCTTGGTCTTAATCTTGTTATCTTCTTATGATCTTCTAGTAGTCTACAAGCCAACCACCCAATTCATTTATTACTTGTGCTAATAAAATCAAATCATAAATTTTCTATAATGTTTATCTTTCAATTGAACAAAAGTAATTTGATAAATGTAAATTTCTTTAACTATAATTAGATGTTCAAATAGTCCAAAAAACCTTTACATTACTATGCAAGCATGTTTGTAGATTTCACAAATAAGTAGGGTAGAAGGGGCACATTCGCCACTGGGCACACGCCAAACGTGTTTTCTCTAAATTCGATTCGGTGCTATCGAACTTAATAATCGATACAATTTACTGTACAGTGTCACACCTGAGTTACTTAGTTTGACATTTGATATTTTCAAGGATTTGTAGTAAAGCAGGCCGCGCACATTCACTTTTTACCTGGTGAGCCATTTCACATAGGTACGTATATTTTGTAATACTGTTAATAATTTTTGTGATTTGCAAAACCAGCTTTTACATAATGTGTGATGACGGGCTATGCTTCTGTAATCACATATTAAAACTAGTTTTACAAAAGGGCTGTGGAGATTGCAAAGTTCCATTAACTTTTGTATGAGTGGGGGCACCGGGGCACATACGCCAGCTCAAGTGGGATAGTTTCGTCGGCGTCGCATGTGCTCCTGAAAATGTAGATGCTCTAACTAAAAAGACTAGATGCTGTAATAAAGTTGTTATATTAGGTTGGTTAGTATAATATGGTTCGCAACGATAGAGACAAACGGACGAGCCATTTGGATGAGGAAAATTTAAACTTGCAGTCAAGGACGTTCTTTCGATAGTTAAACAGAAGTGAGTCTGCACGAACATATGGCTGAAAGTCGCTCACAGTAAGAGACAGAGTAACAAAAATAGCAAAAAAAGGCTGAAGCACTTGATGACTCGGGAATTCCTCGGACGACGAACCATTCCTCTTCTCTTTAAATTACAACGCACGCAAGTATTCACAAAAAAAACAGGAAAACGAGATAGCAGAGTACTTCAAGGTGTGCTCTAATCTCCAACATGATTCACGTACAGCGCTGCGCGACGTTTGTTTCGATTATGCCCATGTGAACGATATAAAAACTCTGTAACTTGGACAACTACCAAACAGCATGGAGTTGATTGGATGCAAGGCTTCTGAAAGAAACAAAGACTTAAGCTTAAGAAAGCCTGAAAATACTAGCCTATCTCGTTGTTCTCTCTCACAAAGCAGCTGTAGCGGCATTTTTCGACAATATAGATATTTTTTATAGTAAATATACGTTCAACTATGTAGACATATATAATTGGATGAAACTGGTATTGCTACAGTATTTCCCCCGCCGAGGTTAACGGAGGTCCGAATGGCTGCATTGGAATTGCCGCTAAATGTGGATGGATGTCTATGGAAAGTTTTTGTGAAGTTTTGAAGACTATCCAAAAAAATACACCCTTTGCTCGACAGAAAGTCAGATTTTGCTATTTTTGGACAACCATGTGCCATACTGTAGCCGCTTCAATAATGTTATTGCCAGAGATAATGGTATACATATGATAAGCTTCCCGCCACATTCTCGCACAAGTTGTATTCGGCCATTTAAAAATATTTGACGACCTCGTACAATGGATTTTCTTTAGCTAATCCTTCCGGCTATAACTATATACGATATACCTCAGCTTGTCCCAAATTCCTCTCCAAAAGACATTTGTATCTGAAAATATTGCAAGGGTTTTGCTGCTGCCGGCATATGTCCATTTAACAGGCCAATTATTCCCGGAATCAGACTTGTGGATATAACTACAGGTCACACAACTGCTGATGACATGATGACGCTGAACCTGACCACGGCCTGCGAATTTCTATCTATACCACCACTAAAAAACTCAGAGCAGTTCACCCGTTACCTAAACTCAGAATAACTCATAACCTTCTAATCCAAGAAAGGGATCATCTAAAATTCTTACATCCCCTCCATCGAAGGACGAAAAAAAAGTACTGCATTGAAGGAAATACCACCGCGCAAAAGGGCTAACGGGAGCCTGAATTTAAAAAGCGTAAACCTTCGGATGAATCATCGGAGGATTCAGAACTATAAGTTTAGCGGATACGGATAAATCATTGGTCGTTTACTGACACCGATAATTTGGATATAAATAACTATGTCTTGTGCGTTGTAGGCGAGTTGGAAGGTTTATACGAATTGAATTTCTACGAAAAAAACCAACTTGTGTATTTTTGAACCATCTATTAAAGATGTTTTATACGTACCCAAAACAGATATTGCACTCAAGCTTCCCGAACCTATTCATCCACCTGGAACTTCCGAGCTGCTGCAACACTTATATTTGAATGTGATTCATCAAAATTTAATGTTAACTGAAGTATATGTTCTGTTATTAAAAAAAACGTATATGTTATTTCATAACAATAATACACTAGTTTACTTACAAAAGGTTTATAAAAATATGAACAGTATGCTTAGTTCTTTTAAAATAATTTCATAGGTGGTGGCGATTGTACCCCCACCCCCTCGGCGTATGTGCCCCATGGATGGGGCAGTTTCGCCAAATTAGGTAAGTTCATATAATCGTTAAAAAAAATACGAAGGCATTAAAAAGCAGACATCAGATACAAGCACGAAAGCTGAAATGTGTATGTTTCCTGGGAAGCAAACTTCAATAAAAAACAATTAGTGGTTTGACCTCCACAGCATTCAAAAAAAAAGTGGCGATGTGCCCCCTTCTACCCTACGTATATATTTAGCTGAACACAGTTGAGTAAAACACACCAACAACTGATGCATTGTTTAAGCAACGGGTATGATGAAATGCATTCCAAACAACTCATTTTACCAATTTAAAATGCGTACGTACTCAGTAGGTGAGCTGTGATTAGTCAAATGTGGATGACTCCATTCTTGCTTAAATTGATTAGTAGACCAAGGTAATGAAAGGCTGAATTTCTAATGATTTGAACTTACCGCAAAATGCGCTTGAATGCAATTGAAAGCTTTAATCAATACAAAACTTTCCACTTCGAGCGTAGAAAGCTTGATTCTTTTCAAAAAAACCTCAAAACACAAAAGTAAAATCAATCCGCATGTCAGTACAGCAACCTAAGCAAATACGCACTCATATAATCTTTCATTGATATATGCTTTTACTAACATACGCACACACAAACATATATATATACATTTTATTGTTAAATAAATGTTCTCGCAAAGAAATTATGCAAATATGTACAGATCTCGTTTTGTTTACATTTTTGTTTGCAACCGCAATATGCAACAAAGCTAAATGTCAATTTATTGTCAATGGCACAAATGTGCATACAAACACATATTCACACACATACATACAGTAAAGTCGGAAATTATTAGAACAAGATCAAAAAAGATGTTGATGTTGAAATAGCCTCAGAATTGCATTTTTTCATATTGAAAACTATCGATTAGACAAACTTTTGAAAATATCTCTGTATTCAGTTCATACAGCCATTAGAAGATATCGGGAAACTGGACAAAATACTAACAGAAAATGATCTGGTCGACCAAGAAAGACAAATAAAATAATCGACAACAAAATACATGCCATAAGTAAGGCGACGACGAAATCTGCATCATAATTCGTGCTGAAATCAATGAAGACTTGGGTTCACCAATAACGCTCTGGACATCAAGGCCGGCTTAAATAAAAGGTATGATTGGACACATTGCTGTCAGAAGCTACTTCTACGGCCAGTAAATAAACAGAAAAGGCTGAAGTTCGCTCAAGAACATACTGACTGAACGATTTATCAGTGGAAATCAGTTTTATGGTCAGACGAATTAATATTCGACTTTTCGGTAGCCATAGCGTCAGTATGTTAGCGGAAACGTCAATAAAAGATTCAAAGCAGATTGCATTGTACCAACTCTGAAACATGGCGGTAGCTCAGTGATGTGTTTGGGGCTGTTTCAGCTACGCTGGCGTTGGTCAACTAAAAAAAATTGAAGGAAGCATTACTCCAACGCAATGCAATACTATCTGGCATTATTTGATTGGTCATGGATTCAATTACGAATAAGATAACGATCCGAAACATACACCAAAACATTGTACTTCATATTTAGAACGAAAAAAATACGCAGGTACCTTGATACAATGGAGTGGCCAACAAAATCACCCGATTTAAATTCCATCGACCTATGTGGAAAGAATTGGATCGATGTGTGAGAGATCTAAAGCCAACAAGCCTTCCTGACCTCTGCGTTTGTTTTAACGAAGCGTGGATAATATTCCACATCAAACACTTCAAAAACTCATCGAAAGAATCCCGAAATTGTGCGCTGCAGTCATCAAAGCAAAAGGTGGCAATTTTCAAGAAAATCGCTTAAAGTAACATACCCACTATTTTCCTATAAATGTAGATGGAACTCTCAGTAAAATTCATTAAAAATGTCTTCTGATCATAGAACTAAGTTGAGTTAGCAAAACTACTGCGAATATGTTGATTAATTTTTTAATACACTGTGCAACAGCCGCTGGGTATTGGACCAAAGCCTACTTTTTTTGTAGAGATTGAGGCTTAAGTAGACGAGTTCAGCAAATTAAAATGCAAAATGTGGTACGTGTCCGCCTTTTTCTTTTATTTGAATGGCTGAATCCTTTTTTGATAAAATTACAGTACGAGCAATTCCAGTGGAGAGTATGTGCAGACCTGAAAGTAGTAGCGACTATCATGGGACTATCTGCTTTCACCTCGTATAACAGCTGTTATACTAATTTCTCAAAAAAAAGAATTCAGCCCTTCAATTAGGGAAAAGAGCGGACCACGACCACATTTTTACTTTTTAATTTGCTGAACGCGTTAACAAAAAATTTCATTTCGAAATGCAGAATTTCGAGCTTCGAAAGCCGATATCTATTTTTTGGAGGCTAACTTCGAAAAACGGAGACAGTACTTTGTCTACTTAAGCCTCAATCTCTACAAAAAAGTGGGTTTGGTCCGAGGCATGCTTAACGAACGAAACGATATCATTCGTTACGATAATCAAACGCTAATAAACGAACGAAAGTCACTTCGTCTCGTTTATTAGCGTTGATTATCGTAACGAAAATGATATCGTTTCAGTTCGTTAAAGCATGCCTGGTTTGGTCCAACACCCAGAAAAAAGTTGATTTTGTCGCATAGTGTAAATGATACGATAAACTGACAAAAACAACTTTTTCCATCTTGTTCTAATACTTTCCGACTGTACTGTACATACACACAAATGCGTACCAGCACTCCATGTCAAGTTTTAAACAATAGCAAATCGGTAAGGCATACCTATGCACATACATACATAAAACTTGTCTAAAGTAAAAGCAATACATGTACAACGAATGGAGATTACTCATACGACACGTTGGTCTGGAAATGTAACAAATTCTGTATGCGCTCATGACACATGCACTTACATAAATATGTACTAAGTATGTTGCAGAGAAAGACATTTATTTAAATGTTGGATTACTTTTTGTTATGTCTGTATGCTCTTGTTTCCTATAATGAATGGGAATTGAGTTGCAAATAGACACATCTTACATATACGTGGCCAAAATGCAATTCGAACAAGACAAAAGATTTGCTCTAGAAGTTTATCGTGCTGTAAGTACCTAAATACGAATATTCGTACGGGTAAGAACGTTCAACTGGACTGGGAATTCAGTAAGAGCAAGTCATCAGCGGAACTTTATATGTAGCATTAGTCCTTCTGGGATACCATTTTGTGGGAACTCGCCTAAATGTGCATCTATTATTTCGATGGCTGCATAGGTAAATAAAAATAAAATAAAATTTTAAACACTTTCTTTATAGAAATGATCAAAAATCAGCGAAAATGTCTTCTTATATAGATCATATTCTTGCTAACTTTGATTTTTAAATTTTGACATAGAAATTGCAAAAATATTTATGAGAAGTAATAAATATAAAAGTGGAGCACACATTACTTGGATTGCGAATGTTGGTAGGAAAGGGATATTATTAGTCATTATTGCGCCTCCATTTTTATATTTTACTTCTCATAAATATTTTTGCAATTTCTATGTCAAAATTTAAAAATCAAAGCATAGCCAGAATATTCTATACATTTTTCGCTATTTTTTTTCACTTATATAAAGGAAGTGCTTAAAATTTTTTTATTTTTTTTTATTTTCTCCTTTCCTTACATTTTCTCGGTGTCTTAACCATCTGTTAGTTTTACGCTGTAGCTCAATGAGAACTTACATAAGATCAATCCCAAAATTCCCTCCGTTCCGTTTGATTTTTCTAAATATCTCAGTCCGTGCACGCCCTAGCGAAACTTTTTGTATTGGTGTCATCGGCTGTCATCGACCTCTGAATTAAGCTCTAAATTCTTAGCGTCTAGTTCATCGAGAAATACTTAAAACCCGTTTCAAATTTTCCAAATTATTACCTAATTTTTTCGATCGGTGCGCCACCTAACGGAATTTTTTTCTCCTTTTGTTCCTTGGTCACGGTGGCTTAACCTGTCATGTTTATAGCTCAATGAAAGTTACTTAAAATCGATCTCAAAACACCAAATTTTCCAAATTATTATCTAATATTGCGATCCGTGCACCACCTAACGGATCTTTTTCTCCTCTTTCTTAAATTTTCTCGGCGTCTTATCCTATCTGAGAGTTTTACAGTTGTAGCTCAGAACTTACATAATATCAATCCCGAAATTCCCCTCCGTTTCGTACGATTTTGCTAATATCTCATCCCGTGCGCCTCCTAGCCAAACTTTTTGTATCGTGTCATGCTGTCATCGACCTCTGACTTAAGTTTGAAATTTCAAGTCTCTAGCTCATCAGATTACTTAAAAGCTGGTTTGAAAATTTTCAAATTCTTATCTATTATTTCGATCGCGTGCGCCATCTAACGAATTTTTTCCTTTTGTTGGCCACGGTGTTCTAACCTATGTGTAAAATTTCACGTTCTAGCTCAATGAGAGTAATTAAAATCATGCAAGATTTGTATGAAAAGCAACAAACATTCAACCGACCTAGTATAAGGAGTAAAAAACAGAAAGATACCCAATTCAATGGGGCAGCTGAGTTTGCAGGTGCAACCACAGTCTCAACTTACTTCGAGCAAGATACGCATTGCCTACGTTTTAGAGAAACACATATAGGAAGTTAGAAAACATAATAAGCGTCCCCAGAGATGTTAAGCGACTTGATACAGTGTTGTTGTTGTTCTTGTAGGATAATGACACTCCCCGAAGGTTTTGAGGAGCATAATCGATGTTAGATGGTCCTTTTCCGGATATAGATTCAGTACGTTTCCGGTACCAAGCACTATTAAGGTACTACCCCGATCATCTCGCACGATTTAATATGACCACAACTTTCTAGCATTCCGCCCCAAACCCCTACATTCATGAGGAACTTGGGATCGCCAGAGCTTCACCTGCTAAAAAGAGGATTCGCCCCGGATAGATGAGGTTGGCAGTCACTTTTTTTAGTATTCATATAGTCTTCTGATGGTGGTCTTTCGCATTAGCTCAAATAAACATAACTAATGCAATCAAGCTCAATACAGGTACTAAATCTACTTAACTAAACTCATCGACTTCCAAGCTCATGCAATGTCATCTAGTTGGAGGTAAGTACCATAGGCAGAGCAGTCAGACTTCTCCAAGACAGGACGGTCGCAGATACTAATTTAATGATTTTTGTCGACAGCTTGGCCGCTTTGTAGGCATTAAAGTTCACGAGATAAATTAGAATATCATGGGCGTGGTGTCGAAACTAGATGGCGTCCGAGATACAACACATGTCTCCCTTTCCTAAGTCCCTGGGCACAGCAATATGAAAGCGAAAGAATTTACAGATATATATAGGGAGGGAAAGGTTCAGTGAGGCGGGCAGCTCATGACCACCACCGGATTTCTCTTGAGGAAATCGAGGAATATGCGATAAAGGCAACGGACGATTTCGAAGTCTCAAGGAGCTTATGTCCATGTTTGAATAGGAAATGAAGGACTAGGGTGTCATCACAGGTCATTGGGCTTTTGCAACGATGCTCCAACGATGGCACGTACCAACAAGCTCCCTCTGAAGTAGCTTTCAAGATGAGGAAGAGAAGAGTCGACTCATTACTTTCTCTGCTGATGTCCAGGACTGCAGACAAGATGACTCAGATATCTGAGTGCACGGTTTTCCGACACTCTGCCCTCGGCTTGGAAGGAGGATCTGTCGCTCTTACTTAAACTCATCATCCCTGTATTTATCTATATTTCTACCTCTACTCCTCCCTATACTCTACCTCTACACGTACCAATACGCCTACCTCTATCTCTACCTGCGCACCTACCTCTTACTCTGCTAATACCTCTTGCTCTAATCATGATAATTAATTGCGCTTAACCATTTAAGCGATTTTCGCGCTGCGTAATAGGGCGGTTGTCTTGTCCTCACGTGGCTCTTTCAAGTCAGAGTGATCTCCTCCTTTCTCTTCTTCGAAATTAGAGTATCGCAAGGAATACTTTTTTTGGCTGCAAACTAGTCAGTGAAGCCTTTTGGAATTTCACAATGAGTCAGGCAGCCTAAGTGTACCTCTCTGCTATATTGTGGGGTAGCATCATCGCATTTCAGCCATTTTAGCAACTTCAACGTCAATCTTATATCCGTCTTACAAGCTAGGTCTTTGCAGGTCAAATATTTCCGAAATCCATTTACCCAGCTTTGAGATCACACAAAAATTGCTCGTGCCTTTTTGCGTCCAAATCAAAAGAGGGCCGCTTGAGTGATAAAGTGCACGAAGACATATTGCCATTGCCTTGGAACTCAATAATTAGATGGATGTTTTGCCTCCCAGCAAATGTCGGCTTAATCGCTTGCTTCAGTTCTTATGTTTAGAATTTTGTTGTTATAAAATTCACCACAATTTTATTTTTTCTTTCTTTTCAGTTACCTTCGATGATGATTGCAGTAATGTGGAATGTCCCCCAGAACCAAGCTTTTGTCCAGCAGATAGCGTCGAACGTAAATCAGATGCAGTTTTTTGATGTGCTTTATAGTCCTGATGAGTTTGTGCAACCACAAGACTTTTTCGATGATGTCGGAGGCCTCGCTGAAGGGGATGATGAACAAATGAAGAAGTTCCTTTCCAACCGAGCATGCTGACAACCGCAGCTAGTACGAAACGCCCACAGCCTCAACAACAACAGCAAATGAGCCAACAAATCGATTGCTTTACAATTTAGTGGATAGTTCTGCAGATTCTCATAGAGAGGCAGAAACAAGCGCATGAAACGTGAGCAGAATTTCGCCGAAAAAGTTTACGAAGATGCAGACGAGCAAGAAAGTATGTTAAGTAATTGCTGTAGCAGAATACCGGAGGAGCAATTACAGCTACGACGACGACGACGAATACGACGTCATTCTATATTAGAAGATTGCGAATGCAAACCTTGCGGAGCAGTGCCAGTATGTCCCAGCAATGAAGTAATTATTCAACTTCAGGAAGCAGCTGGTACACCAGGCAATTGCTGTCCGAGTTGGGCTTGTGCACCAAGGCGGGCATGTGATGATATTGATGCTCAGCCGTATTGGCGTGACGCGTGCACACGCTGTAGCTGTTATGGTACCAAAGGACCAGAGCTTTGTCACAATGAATGTCCCACACTGGAAGAGCAAGAAACTCAACTTATTTGTTTCAGCGCAGACACCCTAAAGCCAATGGAGCATGGTAGCGATTGGTACGAAAATGATTATTGTACAAATTGTCATTGCGAAAATGGTATGCGCGAGTGCGTGGAGAATTTGTGTAAGCCTGCAACTTGTAAAAGGCCGATTAAAGTTATCGGCCAGTGCTGTCCACAATGTCCGGAGAACGAAGATGAAAATGTATTGGTTTCTCGTGAGAACTCGACACACTCCAATGCGAATGGAGCGAGTTCAACTGAGCGGGTACCACGTATGAAGATGGCTGGCACAACTGCACCCACTCTACTTGAAAGCACCACAACAGAAAGCACGAGTAGAAAGTCCGCCAAAGTGTCTTCTACTGAGTTAACAAGTGAACTTGCGACAGCGATTAACTCAACTGCATCCGCGATACTAGGGAGCTCCGCGACAGCAAGTTCTGGTACGAAATCCCCCCAAGTTTCTTCTACTGAGTTAACAAGTGAACCTACGACACCGATTAACATAGCTTCATCCACATTACTTGCGACTTCTACAGCGGAAATCACGAGTACTTCAACAGTGCCTTCTACTGATTTAATAAATAAAGTCTCTATGGAATCAACCACAGATGAATCAAACCAGTCACCAGCACTGAAACGACAAAAGAGTTCGTTAGCTTTTCAACTACAACTTCCGAACTATTTTCTAGTAGCACAGAGCTTACGAGCACTGCCAAATTTATTGATGACATCAGTTCTGAGGACTACTTTGGCCTTTCAGAATACAGCTCAACCAAAATTGGCACTACAACTACCGATAAGCTAGCAGAAGAGGTTAGCGAAAGCTCCTCACAGTCTTCACAAACAGTGACATCATCACCACAAAGTTCTAGTCAACCGGAACCCACGGAAACACTGACAAATGCACACAAACATATGAACACGACTCCACATCTACAACTGCAAGCGCGAGCCCAGAAAGCAGTATGTACTCGTCTTCTGAGAGCTCCACAGAGGAGTCAACTTCTAGTACAGAGAGTTTCATAGATGGTAGTGCATTCTCAAGTAGTTCCACAGATGATACCACAGAAACGGTGAGCACTGCAGATATCAAAACTACATCCTCAACTGTGACTCCACTAGCACCCACGCCAGTCACTGGCAATTTTACAGCATATACAACTTCCACAAGCTCCCAAGGAATGCCACTACACCTGCGGCTCAAACAGATTTCAGCACAAGCTCCACGCCAGTCTCGTCAACAACCATCTCCACCACATCTCTTATAACGGAATATGCAGTACCACACAAACTCACGCTCCCTCAACGAGCTCGCCATATACCAGCTCTGTTAACCCGTCAACATCCACCACAAGTTCGCCATTCACCACAACCACACCAGCGCCGCCGACTACAACAGTTACCTATTGGTACACCTTCTCAACATCAGCGCCATCACCACCCATGCCACAACCCACCGTCTATCAACCAAGTGTACGCCAATTTTTTACACGACCTGAAGTGCGTTATATAGGCGCTGTTATTTTTGTTGCTCTCCTAGCTATTTGCGCTTTGGCGGTGTGGAAATTTTGTATGACTTCTCACACAAACACAAGACGGAAAATAAAAATCGCTACAGAACAGTGCCCAGCTCAGAGGCGACCAGTTTGAGTCATAGTCCAACGACATCACATTCTTCTATGGCATAGTTGACGCACATTTTATGCATGGTTTGAGTGCGAAAGTGTGTTAAGAGATTATTTAAGTGCGAGATGATACTTATGAGTCTCGGTAGAAGGCAAGGATTTTAAAAGTCCGGCAGTCATAAGCACGTAGTCAAGTTTTGTTAGAATTTTTGATTGAAGTAACATTTTCCGTGCCCTCGAACACAATAATTCTAACAACCTAGGTACGGAATACGAATTTTTTGATTATTGTGCTTCTATAAAGAAATGTTTAGTAGGATTTTAAACTTTAACCCATAGATAGATAGATCAAGCGAGGACTTTGAAGTGCGAAACGAACCAAATTAAGTCCGACTTCAGTCAAAGCCGTTCGTATGCTGAGCCGAATACTTTCTAGGAAGCCTAAGCATTATGCGTGTTCCTTTGTTTGCCAGACAAATCTTGCTTATATTATTTTATTCCACCTAGACAAAATGTGGCTTCTTTTTATATCCCAAAAAATATTGTATATGAGCGTAGGATTTCATCTTTTTCCAAGTGTTAGTAAATAGCTTATAGTGGCCTTAGAACGAAACACTTTCCTACGGCAAATAGCACACAGACTCGGTCTAGTCAAAAATAGTCAAAGACAAGGGGTCCAAGAAATAGTAACAGTACTCTTTTGCAGCCTTGGACAGCCAAAAAATACCCTCTATAGGCAAATAGGTCCTATGTGGAAGCCGAAATGTAAAGCAAAGTTTTTTAGCAGCTTTCGAAGGATCAAAGAATAGGTGCATTTGCAGCAATCTTCCAAAGGCCAGAACAATAGGTATGTTCCCTTAATCGCTCAAAATATTTGCTTCTGAGTCAAAGCATAAAATTTATATAGACTTAAACAATAGATACGTTCTTTTGTTTTCCAGGAAAACTTCTGTGTGACCACAGTCACTTAACTTTTTAAAATATATTTAAATAGAGTGGCATAGAACGTAAATTTTTTTAGGGTCCATATCACACAGACTTTGCGTAATGTATGTTATTGTTAGACATAGGATCCAAGGAATTGGAACGATTCCCTTGGGTAACCTTGAGCGGCCAAAGAACGCACTCTATTGAAAATTTACCTGTTGTTTTTTGTCGAAGCCGAATCAAAACAAAACCCGACGTGTCAAGTAATTTTCTAAATGCAAATGCAATAGGTGTGTTCTTTTCTACTTCCAAAATTCTTTGGGCATGCGTACATTTCTCTAAGACCCAAGAGGCGTGTTCTTTTGTTCGCACAAAGAACACTTCTTTCAATTTTTTTTTCTTAAAAGCTGTAAAAGTTTTTACCTGGAGTGGTAAAGCTAGCTTGAGCTTCATTTGGGTCTATGAGCAACAAATCACTCTACCTAGAAATGAGTCATAAAATAAGTCCCAAATGAATTTTCTAAGCATTTTGGAGAGCTCCTTTTGTAAGTGAAGTTGAGTCGCTAACTATTAACTACTCATTTTTTGGAACCTTTACCTCAGATACAGCTCTTAATGGAGCTCAAAATGAGAAACAAGGAGGGGTACTTAAATGACTCCAATTCTGTTGAATTTGGCGCTGTCTATGATTCTTTCTAAAGGGATTTAATACGTTTGCTGTAGTCACTCTACCGAGGCGAACGACTCCTATTTTTGTGAATTGGAAAGTGATTTATAACTCCCTAAATGGATTTTAGAGGTTTATTGGGGTCATATTTCTCGGCTTCATTTGCAGTCCATATAACCAAAATTAAATTAGACACCTATTTTTGGAGATTTTCTCTCATGTATAACTCTTTAAAGTGCTACGCATTAAAAGTAGTCATAACAATGACTCCCAAATTACTCTTTTCCCAATGAATGTGAAGCGTTTTATTACATTTCTTAAATTTATTTTGGAAGCTTTTTGAGACTTTTTTATGCTTTTCACAGAACTATATGCGCCTTTTTTGAACTCATTTAGATAACTATACGGAGTCATATTGTGAAGTTTAAATTTGGAGTACGTTTTGCGAATAAAAGTTTCTGCGAGTAATTTATGAAAGAACCCATGATACAAAAAATGGCGTTAGTTCCATTTAGTGTGACGTTAGCCACTTGACTTTTGCGGGACAATGACAATTTCAAGCAGATTGAAAAATGTTACGAATTTGTCTAATTTTGATGGATTTCATATTAACGAATACGACTAAATTACGTTCATAGTTATTTTAAATAAAAATGAAAAAAAACGAGCCCCATGCCTTGGACATATTTTAATACGAAATATCAGCCTAGAAAACAAGGTTTTTATAAGTTTTTTCGAGCTCCCGAAAATTGTTTTGGTGGGAGAAACATGGATCGAAGTATGCAAAGTAAGAGAATATAGCCCATACGTTTGCTCAGAACATTTTGACAAAACATACACGTTTGTCAATTGCTTGTTCAAAGGAGGTCCTTATAAACCGACACCGCAATTTCTTGATAAATTGGCTACAGGTCAACATTTTTTATTTTTTTATTTATTCTATAATTCAAGCGCTGCGCTTTAGGAGGGAATTGTTTAAACCATTTTTTAGGGAGAACATTACCCTGTAGCTCTGCAGGTTAGCCAATAGTTATGAGTGTTTTTGCCCGTTGTACCAGGGGTCACATTGGGGCATCCCCGCCTATATAATAATAATAATAATTTTATTTATTTACGGTCTTTAAGACCTAGTTCAAGTAATATATTATATATATATATATAAATAAATTGTATACATTACATGCTTAATGACTTACAGTATAAAAATAATTTTGCTTTAAACTTATTAATATTTTCACAGTCTTTTATCGCATTTGGTAATTCATGTACTTTTATAACCTATATATTCTAAGTCTTCTTCGCGAACTCCGTTCTTCACTCTAGGCAGTCTTATATTTCCGCTGCTTCTAGTTCCATAGTTATGTATTTCATGATTTAAAATGTATTCTCCCGTTCAGATAATTCGGTGTTATCCTAATTTCATATGATGTATAAATTTCAATGTGAAATAATATATCGACTGTTTTACACTGAGCCAGTTAACATATTTAGCATTGTAGTTTTTGGTGTTCTAGCGAACATTTTAAAATTAATCGCATTGCCTTGTTTTTGTTGTATCTGCAGTTTTTTATTTTGTGTGTCTTGCTAATAGCAGGATTGTTGGACAATAGATAAAGTGCGGTTCAATAATTGATCGATACACTAATAATTTGTGTCGTTGACTAATATATTTACAGTTCTGTACATAAAACCAATTTTTTTTGCAATACACATTCTGTGCCCTTTTAGCATTGACATAGAAGTGCAGACTTTGGAGGTACACTTTTCTCAACATGCCTTGAGAAATATTCACTGTAGGGGCATGACAATAGGGCCATGCTAGAACAACAGGATTTTTCGTTTAAATATATGAGTCATTAACCAATGTATGAGTCATTATACACTATTTTTCAATAAAATTACATGTTTTACTGTATTCTCAATCGATATGTATGCACATAAAACGTGCTAAAGCATATTATTATTGTCTCAGATAACCATTGCGTTTTCATCCTAAAAGAAATTTCCATCCCAAAAAACCAGAATTTCGCCTTAAACAGTAACGGTATTGCAACGCTTCTGGCAAAACAACAACATTATAAAACTTCAAAAATCCCCAAATACGTCAAAAAATTTTGAGAGGAACTACCGTCTTTTTTGTATCATGGAAAGAACCTATGAGTTTTGACTGTGCATATTTATTTAACAAAAGGAATATTACTTTCAAAGTTAAAAAAAAGTTCTAAAAAGCTTTAATTTCAAAATTCCACCGTCATCGCCTATCATTTGAATTCCTTTGTGACTTGCGTACTCGACTTAAGAGGACGTACGAATTTGTTACTCGGGCATACTGTCAGCATTAAAAATAAAACATTTTGAACTAAATCAAACAAAAGTATAATTCTCATTTAAAAAATTTTTTTTATTTATTTTATTTAATATTTAAATATACTTATTTATACATTATATTTGTATGAACAAGTTTGTAGTTATTGATGAAGAAAATATCATACACGAAATGCGCAATATAAATTTTTGATAAGGTAAATATAATAAATTTTGTAGGCGTTTACGCTTAGCACTTGCCATTAGGGAACACACACACATAAAAGCACACACATTGCACAATATCCATATTTTTTCTATTTACGCTCGTTTATTTGCGTAAATGACAATTGTGGAGCAATATTTTTATTGGCAATTTAAAACGCATTAAAAATCGATGTTAATTTATTTATTGCATATTTCATATTGATATGAGTGATTGATATTTTTATTGCATTCAATTTATTAATCATTTTTTATGTGCCTGACGCATTGCACAACAACGCCTACATTAAAAATTATTGCACATATCTTTTATGCAAATATATTTAAAGAATTTTTATAAATTTAATTAATTTTGATTTAATCCATACATTAAGTGGGTGTTTTGTTTTTATCTTATGTATAAATTAAGTATAATTAAACGAAATGTGATAGGACAATGTTCCAGAAATGGTTAGGTTTTAAGCTGAAAAAGTTATGTTTGTATGCGCGTTTAAGAATCAGAACAAAGTAAGTACTAAATTTTGTACAAAATTGTAAATTTTTTCTGGAAAAGTTTTCGATATTTTTTGTTGAAGCGGTTTCTTATAAAACAATTTTTTAATATTTTTTATTTTTCTTTTAGAAAATTTTTCAGATATTATTTTTGGAACCTAATAATTTCTTTTTATATTTAATTTTTGAACATTTATTTTTTGTTTTTTAATTTAATTGTATATATTTCGAAAGTTTAAGATTTTAGTTAGCGTTTGGAGAGAAGAAATATAATCGTTTAGTAGTGACAAAAAAATTATTATTTTAGTAAGAGCTTTTAAACTTTAAAATTTTTAACTTTAAGAGTTTTGTGCACATTTAAAAAAAATTGGAATTAATAAAATTAAAAATTTTAAAATGCGCTCCTTTCATTTTATAATTACTGAAAAACAAGGTTAAATTCTTTAGGTTTAATTTTTAAATTTCTTTCAAAACTCATTTTTTTTTAATTTCATAGTTAGGCATAAGTGCACTTAATTTATTTTTCAATTACTACAAACTATTTACACTAGCATTAGGTTAGGTTAGGTCCAAGTGGCTGCCCTCCACATCGGAGCGGCACACTTAGGCCTTTATAGGCCCATTGTGAAACCACACGGATTTGTTCCTACTCTCGTAATCAAACCACTCCGTTGAGTTTTGTGAAGCTAACTAAGCGTCGTATATTGACCTCAGCTATATCAGTCAGATCTACGATAAACATATTGCCCATAAAACGTTGCCTTCTTCTACCGAGCGCTGGACATTCACAGAGTAGATGCCTAACGGTTTCAGGCTCTTCTTCGTTGCTGCAGCTTCTACAATAATCATTAAATGGAGCCCAATCCTTTCCGCATGCGGTCCAATACAAACATGACCAGTAATTAAGGAAAAATCCCTCTTAAGGAGGGTTAGAAGCTCTCGCGATCTCTACTCATTCCATTTCGGCCATGTGAGATTTGCCGTGTGGCATCTATCATAATGCATCCACCTGGCTCCCGGTTCCATCAGTAGAGTCTCCTTTATCTTGAGCTTGCAGGTGGAGAGCGGCATGCCCAACCTCTTCCAGTATGGCGAAAGTGGAAGGGAGGTACCCTTTCTTGCTAGCTCATCCGCCATCTCATTACTGGTATGTCCTTATGTCCCGGAACCCATACCAGATGCAGAGTCTTGTATGGCCGCAAGCTCGTCCTGAAATACGCAACAGTGATCCCGAAGGCGAAACGATCTTTGTATGCCCAATCGTTCCGAATAGACACCCCCTCCGACCCTGTTATCCAGTTTAGATCCATCTGTGTAGATCTGAATGCTGTTAGAGGGCCAATCAGGGTCATTCACCCACTGTTCCCTCC
>JARSSU010021982.1:0-11350 GCA_029619165.1 Eurosta solidaginis
ACCCCTGACAACTTGGTAAAGTTTACAATGGTCGACCCCATGATTCAATCACAAGAGGTTTGCTCGACAGACACATTTTTGACAATTGCAGCCATTTTGCTCCCAAATCGAATTGACGTCCGTTAACTGTGTTGTTTCTTTGCGAATTTTCGAAAAATATTAGTAGTAGAAATATAAATCAATCAGTTTACAAATACCCGATAAGTACTTAACTGCATAAATCCTTAGAACATTAATTTTAATTTTGTGATGAATTTATTAACTGTACCATGATCTATAAGTGTGGCTGAACATAGGTTTTATGAAAAGTAAGGACACCAAGGAATCATGCACTTTCGTAAACCTATGAACATACGAAACCTAAAGCAATTCAAAATTCATTGTTCAACGTCAAAACCTCGACTATTAAATTATTCACGTAAAAATGTCATACGTAAATAATGGATATGCCATAACGAAATGTACTCATTTGACATGTTAACTTATTCAGGTAAAAGTCTAGAACCGGAGTCTACTGCTAATACGCGTCCAAACATATCGAGAGAGGTGACCTCGACAACAATAATCCGAAGGCGGAAAAGAAAAATTTAAGTTTGGCAGCTTAATTCGAGGTTATGTTGCGAATAGAGTGGAAGGCACTCGCAGGCCGTCAAAATAGGCACTCGAATAAAGTGGAATGAAGAACAGTAGGAAGACCAGAGTTGCATTGGATCAATCATTGCATCAATATTAAAGATAAATTTAGAAAAAATAATTAAATACTTGAGTATAAGCAAACATTTTCTTTCAACTACTGCAATTAAGGTGTCCTAGATGCTATATATTCTAAAATTATAACATTTTATGTCTGTTTAAAAATTTAACTTCAATTTCCCTAAGATTTCCGTGCTTATACTCAAGTATTTAATTATTTTTTCTAAATTTATCTTTAATATTGATGCAATGATTGATCCAATGCAACTCTGGTCTTCCTACTGTTCTTCACTCCACTCTATTCGAGTGCCTATTTTGACGGCCTGCGAGTGCCTTCCACTCTATTCGCAACATAACCTCAAATTAAGCTGCCAAACTATATAGTAAACAATGGTTTACAATGATTCAAAGTTTGAAGCAATCAAAATGAAGGAGGCTTTTGTAAACATTCGCGGTGTTCCGACTCACATAATTACATGGGGGCGATGGATCGAAGATCCTGTAGATGTGCAGGAAATTGTGCTGTGCATACCAGGAAATCCTGGTTTGGTAGGATTCTATTTGGAATTTCTTGAGCAATTATACAAGCAACTGGAGGAGAAAATCCCAATATGGATAATAGGTATGTACAGCTGCATATACTCATGTACATACATATGTACACGTATAGCCGCTGCTAATTAATAACTAATCATTTTATTGCTAACTTCCTACCTTTATTTCTTATTACTTACCGAAGGCCACATGGGGCATGAAGAACCAGAAAAAGATAGCAATTCAAAAGTTCCACGCCTCAAAGACAATGAGAAAGTTTTTAACCTAGATGGACAATTAAAACATAAAACAGAATTTATACAACGTTTTGTGCCAGCTAATACTAAAATGCATCTTATTGGCCATTCAATTGGCGCATGGATGGTGGTCCACTTATTAGAAAATCCACATTTGCGTGAGCGTGTAAGAAATGTTACCTTCTATTTCCAACATTGGAGCGAATGTTGATATCATCAAATGGTTGGAATTTTAGCAAAATCGGTGTGCCACTTTACGCCACATTGGGTTTTCTAATACCACTTTTCAATCGCTTACCAAAATTTGTGCAAAAATACGCTGTACAAATGTACTTCTGGCTTTCGAACATTCCAAAAACATTTATAAATACCGCCTTGGAATACTCTAAAGCGCCAGTAATGGAAAAAGTAGTATTTTTGGCAAACGATGAAATGGCTCGGGTAAGGGATTTAGATAGCAAATTAATTGAGAAACATTTACCTTTATTAAAATTGTATTATGGTACTACGGACGGGTGGGTGCCAGTTAAATATTACAATGAATTATGCGCTCAATTCCCTGAGATCGATGCTGAATTGGATAAGGAGTGTATTGACCATGCATTTGTTTTAAGATACTCAAATAATATGGCTCATATTGTTGGAAAAATGATTGAGGAACATTCCGCTATTTTAAAGTAACCTAATTCAATTTAATTTAATTTATTTATTATTGCGGCTGTTTAGGCCTAAAACTTAAACTACTAAGTACAATTCATTATTCTATCACTTATTTCTGTTGAATATGCTGTTGGAATGCCATGTGATTCCGATCAGCATATTTACTGGCGTGACAAACGGACGAGTCTGGGAGCCAATCATTTAAGGAAGGTTGGAAAGGACGCGTTTCCAATCCTCCAGTGCTCCCAGCTTAAGGCAACACAATTTGGAACTTATATTTTTCAATTATATTTGTATTTTAAGCTGTCGGAATGTATTGGTCTCCGATCAACACAGCTAAACATGGCTTCGGATGTTGGAAAATGAAAATAACGTGTACCCAATCACCCCTCAACTTTGTTTAGTAAAGACGCTGTCGGAATGCATGAAGATTCCGATCAGCACAGCTCAAAATATAATGGGAGGTTGAAAAGGACGTGTTTCAAATCCCCCCTGCTCCAACTTTTGTTTGACCTTATTTTGGTTACACATATAATTTTATTGTTGTATTAATGCTGTCGGAATGCGAGTGATTCCGATCAGCAACAGTAAATATAGGCTGAAAATACCGAATTCCAGCGAAATTAGTTGTTGGAACTGTCTGGAGTTACAGGTGGCGACTGATTTTCTTTTCCTTAGGGCCGGGTGCATTGTATTTTGCTGCTACCAATATTACCATTCCCTTTTTCGCGCTCCAGTATCGGTATATCATGTAAAAAAAAATAAAATAATAAAAAAAAACTTTATCTTATTGGAAGGGTTTTACAATGCTCCAATAAACTTTTTTTGAAAGTATTGAAGTTATTACTACTTTTTATGTGATTAAGAAGTTCATTGAACTATTTCAGGCCCTTATAAAATCAGGCCAATTCTAAATATTCTCACGGAATTTTGTTCTCGCGGATTTTTTTATTCCCGCGGAAAAATTCCTCCAATTCTTTTCTCCTAGGGAGAAGAATAATTGGGGAATAGGAATTTCGAATTTTGTTGTTGTTGTTGTTGTAGCAATGCTCGCCCCACCTAATAGCCGCGACCGATCACAAATTGTCATCAATATCCTCTAACGGGAGTCCAAGGAAACTTGCCGTTTCAACAGGGGTGGACCATAAGGAAAGGGGTGTTAGAGGCGTTGGTTCCACATTACAATTAAAGAGATGGTTGGTGTCATGTGGGGACACATTGCAAGCGGGGCATACATTTTTTATGTCGGGGTTGATTCTGGAAAGGTAAGAGTTTAACCTGTTACAGTATCCAGAACGAAGTTGAGCAAGAGTGACACGCGTTTCCCTGGGGAGTATGCATTCCTCTTCCGCGAGTTCTGGATATTTTTCTTCAAGTACTGGATTCACCGGGCAATTCCCGACATAAAGGTCCGACGCCTGTCTATGGAGTTCACCAAGGACCTGCTTGTGTTTTTTCGCTTCATACGGCTGGGTTATCAGGTGCCGTATTTCCTCAAAATGCTTACGGAGATGACTCCTTAGGCCCCTAGGCGGTGCTGGTTCGTCAATCAGATGTCTGTTGGGATGCCCAGGTTTCTGGGTATTCAACAGAAACTGTTTGGTCAGCATCTCATTTCTCTCCCTGATGGGGAGTATTCTCGCCTCATTATGCAGATGGTGTTCTGGGGACATAAGAAGACAGCCCGTGGCGATTCTGAGAGCAGTATTTTGGCAGGCCTGTAGTTTCTTCCAGTGGGTAGTTTTTAGGCTTGGCGACCATATGGGTGACGCGTAGCACGTAATCGGCTGGCTAATTCCTTTGTATGTGGTCATGAGCGTTTCTTTATCTTTTCCCCAGGTACTGCCAGCAAGGGATTTGAGGATTTTATTACGGCTCTGAATTCTCGGAACAATTGCGGTTGCGTGCGCACCAAAATGTAGATCCTGATCAAACGTCACACCCAAGATTTTGGGGTGTAGGGCAGTCGGTAGCGTAGTGCCATCGACGTGGATGTTCAATATGGTCGACATTTGGGGCGTCCATGTTGTAAATAAGGTCGCGGAAGATTTAGTCGGTGACAATGCCAGGTTTCGCGAGGCGAAAAAACTGGAGAGATCAGGGAGATAGCCGTTTATTTTATTGCATAGCTCATCCATCTCTGGGCCTGGGCCTGTGGCCATTATTGTGCAGTCATCGGCGTAGGAAACGATTGTGACTCCTTCCGGTGGTGAAGGTAGCTTAGATATGTAGAAATTAAACAAAAGTGGGGATAGGACACCACCCTGTGGCACCCCTTGTTTAATTCTCCTTGGTTTTGATGTTTCGTTTCTGAATTGCACCGATGCCTGCCGACCACCCAGATAATTTGCGGTCCACCTTTTAAGACATGGGGGAAGGGTAGACCCTTCCAGGTCTTGCAGTAATGAGCCATGGTTGACCGTATCAAAGGCTTTTGATAGGTCTAGCGCTACGAGTACTGTTCTATGGTGGGGGTATTGATTCAAACCGCAATTTATCTGGGTGCTAATGACATTTAGCGCGGAGGTAGTGCTATAGAGTTTTCTGAGCCATGCTGATGAGGGGCTAGCTGCAAATGTGCTTGGAAATAAGGGAGCAAAATGGCTTCAAGCGTCTTTGCCACTGGCGATAGGAGAGATATCGTACATATGACTCACCTACGTTAGCTGGGTTTCCCAGGCTTTAGTAGCGGGACCACCTTGGCCATTTTCCATTTCTCGGGTATGGCAAAGGTGGAGAGAGACAGGTTGAAGACATGCGCTAAATATTTGAAACCCTCTTTCCCTAGGTTTTTAAGCATCGGCATGGCTATGCCGTCTGGGCCCACTGCTTTGGATGGTTTAGCGCGACCAATGGCGTCCTCAATCTCTCTAGCGGTGATGGTGATTGGTGACGCGCTGAATTTGTGTTTATGTGCGTGTCTATTGGCTCTCCGTCTATCTTTGTCGACCGTAGGATGCATTATATATTGTCGGCAGAAAGCGCTCGCGCATTTTTCCGCATCCGACAGCACCTTATCGCCAAAGGCGATGGAAACTTTGTCTTGGTGCTTAGTCAGATTCGATAGGGACTTTACGGTGGACCAAAGTTTACCTACACCGGTAGAGAGGTTACAACCTCTTAGGTGCTCTTCCCATTTCGCCCGCTTGTGTTCGTCCACAAGCAATCTGATGCGTTGGTTTATATCCCTTATTTGGGGGTCGCCTGGATCAAGCTGTCTTATAAGGTCGCGTTCCCTCGCTAAGCTCGCGGCCTCCGCCGGGAAGTGGGGCCGGATTTCGGGAATTCTCCCGGCGGGAATGAAATGTGCCGAGGCGGATTCAATGACCTTACGGAAGGCACGCTCCCCTTGGCGGGCATCAGTCGGGATAGGGAGGGCAGGAAAGCTGCTGTCTGTTGCAGATTTATATTCTTCCCACTTTCCTTTTTTGAAGTTTATGAAAGTGCGTTTTTCGGTTACGATGAAGTCGGCGGTACGCTCGAACGAAATAAGTATGGGCACGTGGTCGGATGCCAATGTTACCATCGGCTGCCAGTTGACGCAGTTTACGGGTTCTGCTCTCACGATTGAGATATCTGGCTATGACAGCTTCCTACCATACGTGTGGGGGCGTCTCCGTTTATTGTGCAGAACGTCGTTTCTTCTATTTGATCCGCCAACATCTCACCCCTACTGTCCGCCCGCAAGTTTGAATGCCATAGGTCGTGATGGGCATTGAAATCGCCTAAGATAATGCGATTGTTGCCAGTGAGTAAGCCCTCGATTTTAGGGCGGTATCCACTGGGGCAACAGGTGACAGGAGGGATGTAGATGTTGATGATTTCTAGACCGGACAGATAGGCCTTGACGTTCTAAGACATTGCCCCTGCGGTCGATGCCAGGATCAAATATATGATATTGCACAGAGTGGTGTATAATAAACGCGAGGCCGCCTCCATTTCCGCTCTCGCGGTCCTTCTTGTGGACATTATACCCAGAGCAGGTCTGCAATGCAGATCTTGCTGTGAGTTTAGTCTCTTGAATCGCAGCAATGCGGATGTTGTGCCGCTTCATGAAATCGACTATCTCCGTAATCTTCCCAGTTAGTCCATTACAGTTTAACTGCAGAATTCTGAAGTGCATGAGGGGTGACGCCGCCACTCTAGGGGTAAGTGACGGGTGACTACGCCTAGGTTGTGGAAGGCCAGGACGCAATTGCTGTTGTGGCCTTGGGACTGGGCGCCCTTGGGCAAGCATTGGGGTACCCGGATGATTTGGGTTTGCGACCTGGCAACATGGCGCGATGAAACCCGTCGAGGGGTTGCCGTCGCGGAGACCAGAACATCTAGGAAAGTGGCACCACCCAAGGCAGGAGCTGCATTGAGCGGATGTCGCAAACCTATATATTCTGTGCTGGCAGACGGTGCAAACGGAGGTAGGGACTAAGAGTCTGTTTCCCTGACCTGCACGATTGCTGCCAGAAAAGAGGGGGGGAGAAGAAGACGTGGGCAGGGGCTGATGCTCAGCATTGCTACCAGCTCTACTACGAAGGTAGTAGTTATGAGTGGTATCAGCTGTTTGAGTTGTTGGCGCCGTGGGGCGCGAGCAGCAGCGGGTACTTGTTGTGGCTTGCTGAGCAGCGAGGCTGCTGGAAGGTAGTGGAGGGGCGCTTAGGCGTAGACTACGGGACGCCCTTGGGCGTGAGCAGCAAGGAGCCACAAAAGATTTATAAAAGTTACGTGGACGTCGGGTTTTGGGATCAAGCCCAGAACATCCTGTCCGATGCAACCATCCCTTGCACGAGACACACTGAACAGAGTATGACCATCCTAAAAAGATTCTTTTCTGGCAAATGCAGCAAAACCATTTCTCAGGACCGGGGTCAGGAGACGGACCCGGATTGGGTTCGATACCTTCCCGGAGTAAGAGAATATGTAGCAGTCCTGCTCCAAGGAGCTGCTGGGAGGATGACAATTTGTGGGAGGGACGAAACAAATTAAATGGGGTCACACTGAAATGACAGTCCTTGGTCGAGAAAAATCCCGAGTCGCTCCGGTACATAGAACCGACTGCCTTGGGAAGCGAATTTCGAATTTTCGAAGTCAGCTGTTTTGTGAATTGAAATTTCGTTGCGCATTTGTCATTTCATTTAAAAAATTGAAAGGTTTAATTATTGTTGCAAATTGGTTTGAAACTAAGAAATAAAATATAAACAATGCACAGTATTGCATTTCTTGTGTTATTCACTGAAATGAGTAATGAATTTGTGCCACAGCAACATCAACAGAGGAGCATATGAAGAAAAAGACAGCGGGATAAAACAAATCCGCTGGGGTTGCCTGCTTTTATTCAGCAAAGCAATTTTCTGGCGGCCAAGTCGAGTTGAGTTCGCCTTTCGCCTATGCCGAAATCTATTTAAGCCTTCTTAAAAATCCTTCGCAATTTCTGGAAGGCTGCATCAAATATACCAAGAGCTGTTATGTTGCTTATGATATACTTTTCTACTTAAAATAAAGAATATTGTGGTTGTTGTTGTTGTTGTTGTATTAACAGTGAGAATATTGTGATAGAATGTACATACATATTTTAGCACAAATTTGTACAAATAAGTGTTCTTTCTTAAAAGAACCAATTTCCTTTAACTATTTTGATGCATTCCCTTTAATTTAACAAGTGAAAAAACTCCTATGAAATGGCAAAGAAATCTCCCTCTCCCTCACATTCATAATACCTACTTTTCTCCCATAACCGGTTTCCTCTTTTTCATTGTTCAGAATAGGAGGAAAGGGAGAAGTGAAAAAACTCTCAAGGAATTTTTATTTAGAATACGAGGAATGGGAGAAGGGAAAAACTCGCACGGAATTTTTTGTTTAGAATTGGGCTGAATATATTTTGCTTGTCCATTTCTGTTTTGAAAAGAGGTAATCTAAAATTATTGTTTTCTCTGATTACGTATAAATGTGCATCATTTACATATATAAGCTTTTCGCTGAGGTATGTTGGTAAATTACCGTGCTTAATATTAAATACAAATTTCATACTGTGGTAGAATATGAGCTGTTTTATACTCAACCAGTTTAGTGTTCTATCATGTTATTAATGTGAGTATCATACCTCATGTTTAATATAAATCTCATAGCTTTATTTTGCATAACTTGTAGCTTATCTACCTGAGTTACATTGGCCATAAAGAATATTGTGGGACAATATATGAACTGCGGCTCTATGATGGATTTATAAACTTTCAGTTTGTATTTTCTACTGATAAATTTGCATGACCTCTTCCAAAAACCAATGTTCTTGCTTATTTTAGCAACTATATAATCAATATGATCATTAAATTTTAATTTATTATCAATCTGAACCCCTAAGTACTTGAAAGTTTTAACTTCGTTAATGTTTGAGTTCATTATTTTTAGCTCGATATTACAAGATTCCTTATTCATCGCTCTAGATATAACCATAAAATGGGTTTTATTAACATTAAGTTTAAGCTTATTGTTACAAAGCCACCTGTATAGGGTGTTCAAGTCTTCCTGCATTTTGCTCCTAGCTAACATGATATCAATTTCACTTACTTCGAGCATTGCGTCATCCGCAAACAGCCTTATTTTACTATGTTTTAGCGCCGAAGATATATCATTTATATATACTATGTTAAATAGGACCGGTGCCAAAACCGATCCTTGTGGCGAATCCAATTCCTGTCAATACCTCATCCGAGACAACCGACTCAATGGCTGTTTTTTGTCTTCGGTTACCTAAAAAGCTCTGAAACCACTGCAGCTCGTTGCCCCTAATTCCAATTTTTTCTAATTTTTCTAATCATTATATTTCTGTCTATAGTTTCAAATGCTCTCTTTAAGTCGATAAAAACCGCAAGTATACTTTTCTTTTGATTTAGTTCTTCTTTCCAACTCGATATTACATAATTTAAAGCCGTTTCACAAGAGTGGCCTTCTCTGAAACCGGATTGTTCTTTAATTATTATTTTATTTATTTCCAACTAACTTATGAGCTGATTTTTTACTACTGTTTCTAGAATTTTTTCGATATTCGGCAACGTGTTGATCGGTCTCAGCTCTTCTGCCTTTAATGAATTTTTTACCTTCTTTTATTGGCACTATTGTTGATATTTTCCATGCGTCGGGCACTATTCCCTCTACTAATGATTTATTTATGATATCCGCATAGAAATGTCCCATGTATGACACCGAATCCTTAATTACTCCTTCTGATAGTAAATTTGTTCCTCCGATTTTATTTTTTAACCTTTTAGCTACCAATATGACATCATCAACCGTAACTTCTTGGAATTTCAGACATGTGCTAACCGTGTATTGCACACTGTCGCCACTATCAAAAGTTTCGATTTCTCGATTTATGTCACCAATACTATCAACAAAGAAGGAATTCAATGCTTGAGCTATATCCTCGGGTGTTTCATATCTTATACCATTTACAATCACTGTCAGGATATTGTCACGCACCTCAGTTAAGTTTACTGCTTGCTTGAGGTGTTTCCACATTAATTTCCTATCAGAAGAATTTAAGGCGATATTTTTCTCCATATACTTAATCTTTTTAATTTTGATTAGTTTCTTATAATACTTCGCAACCGTATTATATTCCGAAAATTCACCAGATCTTCTGGCTTGTGAGTGCAATTGGATTTTTAATTTGTTAATTTCGGTCAGTTCATGATCGTACCACTTATTTCTCAACCTCACTATCCTGTCTTGTTCTGATGTTAATAAACCCATGCAGTGTGATAAGCAGGTATTTATATATTCAACCGAGTCATTGAGATGCATATTTTTTAATACGCTGAAATCATAGTTTCTTAATAAGTAAATGAGGTTATCAGCAGAATAATTCTTCCAACACATTGTGGGTATCATTCTCCGCAGAGGATTTGAATTACACACTTTGAAAGCAAATGAAATGGTTTCGTGATCAGAAATTCTGTGATTTTCAAGATTAGTACAGGACAGTACATCAGCATTTGCATATAATAGATCTATTCTCGTTTGGGACCTCTCAGCAATCCTTGTATTGAAATTCACCATTTGCCTCATCGCGCTACGTGAAAATATCTCATTGAGCTTAGAACTCGTTGCGGTATTAACATTCATGTTAATGTTAAAATCCCCAATTAACAAGGAGTTTGTACCACTCTCCAGTTCCTCAGAAAGTATAGCTTCCAAGTGATTTAAAAATTCGATATCACTAGAGCTTGGAGAATGGTACAACACACCTATTTGCCATTTAATGTCGAACTTTTTTAATTTAATTATAGCACACCAAACATTTAAATCAATAGATCTATTATACCTGACTTTGTACTCGATACCTTTTTTTAATAGTAAGACTACACCTCCTGTGTGTCTACTATGAGAATCGCAACGAACCATTGTATAATAAGGAATGTTTATTTCCGCATCACTAACATCCGGTGTTATACATGCTTCTGAACATAGAACGATGTCCGGATCTAACTCTTCTATAATTCTTTCGAGTTCAGCTTTGTTGGCTAGAAAACTACAAATATTTAGGTAAATGCACTGTAAGTTAAAAGCTTTTATCCCCCGATCAGCTAGTTTTGGTGGCTAAAAGCCCACGCGTTGTCTTTCCAGCTTAAGTTTCCTTAAATAAACTGGGCATTCATGACTCATGATGTTGTGTTCTGTATTAATATTTAAACCTAACCGATTATTACTATCTATTCAATTACCACATTTATTTAGGGGTGCACTCTCTGTACAGTCTTCGACTTTATGTTCCCCGCTGCATTTACTACACCTCTGTTTAAGTGTACAAGTAGCCGCTATATGGTTAAACCCTAAGCATTTATAACATCTTTTTACCGTTTGAGCATCGTAAACTGGACAGCGGTCCCAACCAATATTGATTTTCTTGCATTTCAACACGTCTTCATAGTATTTGTGCTCAATCTCAATGACTGCATTGTTATATGAGGCTCTGTTTTCCTTCCTTGATTTAATAACTCTTACACATTTCATTTTAGCATCTCGCAAAAACTCATTTTGGTTGGTGATCTTACCAACTATTTCCTCTTCAGGATGCTCAGTACTAATGTTAGTCACCATGATTTTAGGAAAATATATTTTCGGTTCAGCTATGTTGTATTTACTTTTATCTAGCCTTTCTGTTAGAGTGTCCTTAATTTATCCTTATTGATGCTGATGAATATTGATTTTTGTGG
>JARSSU010021983.1:0-13314 GCA_029619165.1 Eurosta solidaginis
TTACTTACTTACTTAATTGGCGCTTAACCGTCTAAACGGTTATGGCCGTCCAACAAGGCTCGCCAGTCGCTCCTTCGCTCCGCCAACCGGCGCCAATTGGTCACACCAAGGGAGTTTAAATCGTTTTCCACCTGGTCCTTCCAACGGAGTGGGGGCCGCCCTCTACCTCTGCTTCCATAGGCGGGTTCCGATAGAAACACTTTCTTGGCCGGAGCATCATCTTTCATTCGCATAACATGGCCTAGCCAGCGCAGCCACTGCGCTTTAATTCGCTGGACGATGTTGATGTCTGCGTATAGCTCGTACAGCTCATCATTAAATATTCTTCGGTACTCGCCATCGCCAACGCGTAGGGTCCATAAATCTTTCGAAGAACTTTTCTCTCGAACACTCCCAAAGCCGCTTCATCTGCTGTTGTCATGGTCCATGCTTCTGCCCCATATAGCAGGACGGGTACGATAAGTGACTTGTAGAGTACGATTTTCGTTCGCCGAGAGAGGACTTTACTTTTCAATTGCCTACCTAGTCCAAAGTAGCATTTATTGGCAAGATTGATTCTTCGCTGGATTTCAGTGCTGATGTTGTTGCTAGTGTTGATGCTGGTTCCCAAATAAACGAAGTCTTTTACTATTTCGAAATTATGGCTGCCAACAGTAGCGTGGTTGCCAAGGCGCATATGCGCTGACTCTTTGCTCGATGACAGCAGGTACTTCGTTTTGTCATCATTCACCATCAAACCCATCTTTACCGCTTCTTTTTCCAGCTTGGAGTAAGCAGAACTAACAGCGCGTGTGTTTAGGCTGATCATATCAATGTCATCAGCATATGCCAGTAATTGCACGCTTTTATAGTATATTGTTCCAGTGCGGTTAAGTTCTGCAGCTAGTATAATTTTCACCAGCATCAAATTAAAGAAATCGCACGATAGGGGGTCACCCTGTCTGAAACCTCGTTTAGTTTCGAACGGCTCGGAGAGGTCCTTCCCAATTCTAACTGAGCTGATGGTGTTGCTCAACGTCATTTTGCACAGCCGTATAAGTTTTGCGGGGAAACCAAATTCAGACATAGCGGCATATAGGCAGCTCCTTTTCGTGCTGTCAAAGGCGGCTTTAAAGTCGACGAAGAGGTGATGTGTGTCGATTCTCTTTTCACGGGTTTTTTCCAAGATTTGGCGCATTGTGAAAATCTGGTCGATGGTAGATTTACCAGGTCTGAAGCCGCACTGATAAGGTCCAATCAGCCGGTTCACGGTGGGCTTCAATCTTTCGCACAATACACTTGAAAGGACCTTATATGCGATATTAAGAAGGCTGATTCCACGATAGTTGGTGCATTTTGCAGTATCCCCCTTCTTGTGGACTGGGCAAAGAACACTTAGATTCCAACCGTCGGGCATGCTTTCGTCCGCCCATATTTTGCTAAGAAGCTGCTGCATGCGCCTTACCAACTCCTCGCTGCCGAACTTGAATAGCTCCGCAGGCAATCCATCAGCGCCCACGGCCTTGTTGTTTTTCAATCTGGTTATTGCTATTCTAACTTCGTCATAATCGGGCGGGGGGACATATATTCCATCATCATCGATTGCGGGATCGGGTTCTTCATCTCTGCGCGGTGAATTGCTGCCTCCATTTAGGAGAGCAGGGAAGTGTTCCCTCCATAATCTAAGCACTCACTGGACATCAGTAACAAGGTTGCCGTTTTCGCTCCTACAGGAGTTTGCCCCGGTTTTAAAACCTGCCGTCTGTCGCCGTATTTGTTGGTAAAATTTTCGGGCGTTAGTTCTGGTGGCTAGCAGCTCAAGCTCCTCGCACTCACGCCTTTTTGCTTCTGCCTTTTTCTTCCTGAAAAGGCGTCTCGCTTCCCTTTTCAACTCACGATAGCGTTGACACACTCCTCTTGTCGCGCTCGCTTTTAACGTAGCCCTGTAGGCAGCGTCTTTTCATTCGGTTGCAACGCGGCATTCTTCATCATACCAGTTGTTTTTTCGTGGCCGCTGGTAACCAATTTTTTCCTCGGCGGCGGTACGAAGTGCTTTGGAGATATGCTCCCACTGCTCCTGTATTCCTTCAGGATGAGTTATGCCCTCAGAGAGCAGGTGTGAGAGTCGAGTTGCGAAATCATTGGCAGTCTGTTGTGATTGAAGCTTTTCGACGTCTAGCTTTCCTTCTGTTTTTTGTTCCTTGTTTTAGCTTGTTTTTAGCCCTTAGAGCAACACATTCCAATTTTTCCACTGGATTGCTCGTTTTGGTTCGCCCCGAGTACTTAATTTACTCAATACCTCCCGTCTTTTGGGAAGCGTTCCTCTATCCACCACCTGAGGAGGCGCTCGGTAGGGGACCGACACCCCCGCGGTATGTTGAATACACTAACTACACCTTTTCCAGTTTAATTTCAAAAATTGCAATTCAAGTTCAGTAAATTACAATTCAAGTTCAGAATTTCCAATTCAAATTTACAATTCAAGTTCAGAAATTTACAACTCAAGTTCAGATTTTTCAATTCAAGCTCAGATTTTTAAATTCAAGTTCAGAAAATTACAACTCAAGTTCAGAGTTTTCATTCCAAGTTCAGAAAATTACAATTCAAGTACAGAAAATTGCATTTCAAATTTCAATTGATTTAAGTGAGTTAAGATGTCCAATGCTTTTTTAACAGATAGTAGGCCTTCATATCTTTGAATCAGATTATTAGCGCTAACATTTACCATGTTACATACTTTAATTACAATTGCATGATAGAAAAAATTCCTGACAAATTTTATGAACTTGAATTGTAATTTTCTGAACTAAAATTGGAATTTTTGAACTTGAATTGTAACTTTCTGAATTTGAATTGTAAATTTCTGAATTTAGATTGGAATTCCTGTACTTGAGTTGTACTTGAATTGGAAACTCTGAACTTGAACTGTAAATTTCTGAACTTGAATTTTAAATTTCTGAATTTAAATTGGAAATTCTGAACTTGAATCGTAATATTCTGAACTTAAACTGGAAAAGGTGTAGTCATGTCAATTTGTATGATATTGATGTATATAATAACTAGTATGCCATCCTGTAAAATGCTGGGACAAAGGCTGACTAGTATGCTAATTGGTATGATACTGATGTATATAAAAGTAGTATGCCATCTGGTATAATACTGGCGCAAAGGCTGACTAGTATGTTAATTGGTATGACCCTGATGGTTATGCTGACTAGTATGGCATCTGGTACGATGTTGGTGTTGTGAATTGGTATGATGCTGATGCAGAGACTGGCAATTGATATTTCCCAGGACATCGCCGTGTTAAAAATACCATTTGCTAATATGGAAAAATTACAGTTTGAAAACACCGCAGCAGTGAACAACTGGAATGCTGAAGATAAAGTTGCAGCTCTATTCGTAGCACTGAAGGGGCCAGCAGCCGAAATCCTACAGACGATTCCCGAAGGAGAGCGGAATAACTATGAAGCATAGATGGCTGTTGTAGAACGACGATACGGAACCGAATACAGGATATATCAAATTGAGTTGCAAAACGGCTACCAAAAAGTGAATGAGACTCTGCAGGAGTTTTCGTCGGATGTAGAAAGGCTGGCCGCTCTAGCAAATGCGGACGCACCCGTGGAATACACCGAGAGGGTAAAAATCCAGAGTTTCATAAATGGCACACGAGACGTGGAAACGAAACGAGCTATATATGCTAATCCAAAACTAACATTTGGTGAAACGGTATCGCATGCACTGACTCAGGAAACAGCTCACTTTTGCGTAAGCCGCATACAAAGCTCATGGCGTGGAAGTGGAAAGGCCAGACTGGGTAGACACAATTTTGGAAGCATTAACAGGGAAGCAGAAGAAAAACGATGGTACCGTCAAATGCTTTAAGTTTGGAAAGACAGGGCATATTGCACGTTATTGCAGTACCAACCCAAATAGTTCCAACTTGGCTGGTTGTAAGCGCAAAGCTGGAGGAGATAAACAAGAGCGAGTCAGATGTAAAGATCGAGAGCTAGCTCCAGCTATTGAATTTCCTGTGATATCTATCTCGCAAGTTGGAAGAAAATCGAGCAGTCTTATCGTCAGAGGAAATGTGGATGGAAAGAAGGGTGTACTGACTGTAGATACGGGCGCATCTTCCTTCTTTCATCCGATCTGATTTGGTCAACAGAAGAGTAAAGCCGTTACCCGGAGCAAGGTTGCGTACGGTCACTGGCAATTATAACCAAGGCCAGAAGAAGTGGTATGTGAGGTCTTAATTGGAAAGGTCACGATCATACAAAAATTATTTGTGGCGGAAATTGTTGATGAAGTCATATTGGGAGTGGACTTCTTAGTTGACCATGACATCCGTATTACATGCAAAGAAGGAATATGCGCTATAAGAACAAGGATGTACCACTCAACTTCAGTTTGGAGAAAGTGGAAAGATAGAGAAGATGGTGCGGATAATATAGTAAGAAAAGTTAGAAGAAATAATGGAGGTTAGGAAAGATAAGATAAAAAGAATAAAAGAAATGAAATCCAGTTTAAAAGGATCGAAGCGAAAAAAAATAAAAAAAAAATTAAAAAAATAAAGATAAAGAAACTTAAAAAAAAGAAAGTGGAAAACAAAGTAATAAGGAGTATAAATGTAATAAATCAAAAAACCATAATTTTTAAAAAAAAGTTTTTTGGTTTGTTTTTGTTTGAGTCTAAAACATTAAAATTGTGTATATCTTTATAACCCCCCACCTCATCATATTCTGGAAAGCGTGAGAAGTAGATGTTGTGTTCCGGACATTGGGGAAAGTTGTGTTTGTGTCCTATTTTTCTTTACCCAGGCTTTGGAATTCCAAAGACAGTTATTTTTTGGGGGGATTTGTTATACGTGTTGTGGAGTTCACAGTTTATTTTTGGTTAGGTTCACCATTTTTATGTCTACACAAAATAATTGGAGGTTTTTCATGGAGGAATTTTGGCATTTTACACATGTGTAGAATGATTTAAGTCCTTGGCGACGTCAGCCCGATTAGGGGCACGCGCTCGTTTGCAGCATTTCTTATGGCGGATGATTTGTTCACGTGGTCATTTCATTGTTTTCGGCTGCCGCCCTCACCCCACCCATGCTGACCAGTGTCAATCCAATTTTCTACAATTTATTTTTTTTTGTATTTTTTCTTGACTGTCTTACATTTACCTTCGGGGGGCGTCCTTCTCCCGATTTTGTATTTTTTTAAATTTTTTTTAAATTTTTTTTAAAAAAAAAAAAAATTTTTTTTTTCCGACTTTAATTTAAAAAATAAAAAAAAAAAATTAAATGTAATAGTGTTTCCATTTTTCGAGCTGATGTTTTTGCGGCGTCAATGTTGAATATTAGTGCCGAATTTCCCAGCACGCGACCACAATTTCCTAGTGTAGATTTGGCGTCAGGCGTCGCTTGTCTTCCCCTTGCTTTTCCTCATTGAGTTTGTGACTATGGCGTTTCCTTTATTGTTGTGGATATTTATGGCGTGGCATGGCGATCGCCGCTTAGTATGACTGCTCGTCTGCCTCGTCATTGTGCGATTTACGGTTTGTCTGTGATCTTTGGTTCCTCGTGCATGTGTGTCCTTTTAATTTTAGAAGGTCTTTATGGTATGGCTTTCAAGCCATGGGCGTATGTATGTTCTGGGCCCGTTTGGCGTCTATCGGACTGCGTTTTGGAGTTTGTCAGGATCGGGGGGCGGCAGCGGCGCGACGCGGTGCACTGGCGAGAGGAGGATATTCTTCACCTACTTTCTTCGTATTTTTTTCATGTTCATTTTTTTTCCTCAACGACGTCCGGTACACGACCGCAGTCCCCGAATTCTTCAGCCCAGCAAAGCGATATTTTCCACTTTTCTTTTTAGTATTTGTTTATTTTCATCATTTTTTTTTTTCTCTCCCCCCCCCCCCCCCCTTTTTTTTTCTTTTTTTTTTCTTCGTTTTGACGTGTTTTGTTTCTTTTTTGGTTTTGTTTTTTTTTTTCTTTATTGCTTTTTTAGGTTTTTGTTGATTTTTTTTGTTTGTTTTTCTATTTTTTTTTTTGTGTCGCGTTGGGTTGTTGTATTGTTGTGACTTTGGGCCTGATTTTTGTTTTTTTTTCTCCACTTACCGTTATTTTCATTTTCTTTTTTGTTGTAAGACCACGCACAAAATAAAACAAGCTAGAAAGAATACAAGTTAACGGTGGGAATGAGCAGAATATGTAGAAAAATACTCAAGATTGTGAATTTACAGGGGAAGGAAGCATTAAACATTATACTGTTCTACTGACACACAATAATTAGAGAAGCACAAAGATAGAGAAAAAGAGATATGAATAAACAATATATAAACAAAATATAGAGGGAACCAATTGAAAAATCAAATGGAATAATATCTTCCTAATAACGAAGTATGACAATAATTTGGTCTACGAAAAGGTGGATCTCTAATTAGATTTTCTAGAAAAAGGCAAAGTAGGAATAAATATTTTTACATAAATTAAAAATAAAAGAAAAATTGTTTTAATATTATAATATTTATCAAGCAACAAAAATCAGATTGAATAAAATTATAATATTAAACTAAATGAGCAATGGGATAATAAAAGTTATATACAGATTTATCATATAAAACTTAAATTGAAACCAAAAAGAAGGAGTCATTTATTCACAAATATAAAAAAGAAGAAAAAAAATCAGAGAAATAGCAAACAAAACAAGAAAATTACTAAATAATTAGGTACTTTTAAATAATAGAGAATTATGAATCTAGTACATTTTTGTGTTTACTAGTTACTGAGAAGAAAATGCTTTTTTCATCTAGGGGAATTGGACAGATACGAAAAAGTTGTAAATAATTGTGAAGATTGGAATTAAATTTTATTTTATTTTGTCACTTATACGTATGACATCTCAAGAGGGATATTATTATTTCTTTTTTGCCGTTTCCCATTTGATTAGTGTACTTTCTTTTTGGCTGTGGGTGTGTTGACTACCCGACAAAAAAAACTGAGAGGAAACTAAATAGGAAAATATAAAAACAGTATATCAAAAAAAAAACGGGGAGGATAAAAAAAAGAAATAATAACAATATTCTGATTAAGTCTGGGAATAGTATTCTAATTATGCGTAATAAGAAAGATTAAAAAGAATGAGTCGTTAAACAGAGAACCATCTCAAGGGCTTGGTTGGGCCATTCACTTTTTTTTTTCTTTTTAGTTAATAAGATTTGTTAATAGATTATATAGTGAAATGAGACTCCAAAGACCAATACCGGCAAGCAGGAATTGTCGAAGCATAAGGGAGCAATGATCTAAAGAACACCGAAGGAATATAGGGTTACACTTAATTTTTTTTTTCAATTTGTTATAGAGTTTGATAATACGGCGAAATAAATTTTATTTTTATTAATTTGTTTTTTCTGGCGTTTTATGTTTGTTGTCTTCTTTTTGGGGATATATTTTTCTTGTTCTTGATTTTTTTTTCACTTTTTTCAATCTTTGTTTTTTTTGAAAGGGTGAAAGGTTGGCGCTTGTAAATCTCTATTCCCTTTCGCTGGTTCTTTCCTACTTCTTGCTCTCTTTTGACTCGTTTCGCCTCTTCTGACACCCTTCCCCCCCCCGCCTAAAACAAAGATCAGAAAAACGATCTCCTCTAAGAGATCCCCTCGCCGTCCAGCCTAAAAATTCAAATTAATAAAAAGCTAAAATAAAACAGGACAAAATAAAAAAAAAAAAACCTACAAATTTATAAAAAGATTTTAAATACCCTTAATTCATCAAACAATTCGCTTATATAATTCTTCCGTTCACAACAATTCAAAGGCTTTCTTTCTTAATAACTTCTAATCTAAAATCAAAATCATGTCTAAAAAAGAATACATTTGAAGAGCACAAACAACCACAAATTAAAAAAAAAATAAAAATTTTTTTTTTTAATTTATATTTTATATATTTTTATTTCAAAAATTTGGTTTTGTAAGTTGGATTTATTGGTTCCATGTAAGTTACAGGAGAAGAATAATAAATAGAAAGAGATAATTTATAAGAGAAAAAAAACATTATTTATTTTTTTGAGCCGCCGAACTAAGAAGATATACAAGTCAATGAACGGTAGACTCCTTTAAATTTATTTTTCCAATTTTTTTCTTTATTTGTTCTTTTATAATTTGAACTTCCTAGGCGTTGAATAATTTTTTGGCATTAAAATAATAGGAAATAAAAATAAGACCGGGGAGTGAATATTGAGCACTTAAAAACGCACTCAAAAATACGTAATACTAGAAATTTATATTACACAAACAATACAACATTAACAAAAAAATCTAATAACAAAGTACTCCACCCAAAATATATTAAAATGGATGGGATCTTTCTAAAAAAACAAAAAAGGGATAAGCCACACTACGCAAGCAAAAAAAAATATCAAGAAAGAAAATAAAAAATATTCAGAGACAAAATTATTCAAGAGGGAAATAGTTAACCACCAAATATACCAACTAAGTGATAGAAAAAAGAGAAGAGAGGGAAGAGGAGAGAAAAAATAGAAAAAAAAAAGGGGGGAGGAAAAAAAACAGAAAAAGAAAGAAGATAAAAAGAAAAAAAATGACAAGAAGAAGAAGAAAGGGGAAAGATGAGATGAGTGAAGGAAGATTTATCGGACAAGTTTTGGGGGAGGTATCTTATTGATACTATTAACAGACAATTATTATGTGGAGGATTTTCTATTCCCCCCAAGACAGTATTATAGAAAGGTAACTTTAAGATTAATCATACTAATAAAAACAGGACTAAAATAAAATATTTTTTTTATACCATAATTGAATGAGCGGGGTCAAAATTACATCGTGATAAAAATTTAACCATTTTATGATTTAAGATATGTAGATTTGTATTAATAAAAAAAAAAATTTATTTTTGTTATGAAGAAAATTATTTAGATTAATAAGTGTCATATTAGAAGTGTATGAGTAAAAGAAGAAAGTTAAGAAAACTACAAGTGAAAAGATATTAGATAATGCTTCCAATCAAATTAGTTTGAAAGAAATATTGAAGTAAAATAAATATGAAAAATTTATTCAATTGTGAAAAAGAAAAGAAGAGAGGAAAAGGGAGCAAATAAGAGATATGTAGTACTAGAGATTAAAATATGTATTAAGGGAATGTTGAAAGGTAGAAGATTAGAAGAAAATTGACTGAAAAATGCGGAGATTAATTAATACAATGGACTATGGGACTAATAGAAAGAAGAAGGATTAAACTATATAAGGGAGGTATAAGAATAGAAAGGCAATGGATGTTAAGAGAAAAAGGGATAGGGGGTTTGGTAGGACTGGAGAAAGAGAGGAGAAGAGTGGGTGGGTGTGAGAGTGGTGATAGGGAAAAAATATTTAAAATATGTAAAACTTATATTGATATTAAATATAAGAGAGATAATATAAAATATCATATATATCTATAACAATTACACACTTATACGTTAATTATCTTTTATTTCTTTATTGTTTATTTTTTTTTTTTTTTTATTATCTTTTCTTTTTTTTTTTTTTTCATTTTTTTCTTATATTTTATTAAAAAATATTTTTTTATAAATATTATTTATTTTTTTTCACATCTTTTAATTAAAATCACATTTTTTTATATTTTTTTCAATTTTTTTTTATTTTTTTTTTTTTTGTTCCATTAATTTGCAAAATTTATTTCACAAATATTTTTAAAATTCTAATTTATTTGTACAAAAAAATTACAAATCTAATACCCTTTTATTATTATTTTAAATTCTTTAATTTAATTTTCATTCTCCACTTAATATTTGTATTTATTAATTATTTATTTTTTTTTGTGTTTGAAGAGTTCTAATTTAATTATTTTTACTTTTTTTTTTTATAAATATTTATATTAATACATATCTAAAGGACCCATCACAAAAGAAAATTTTATTTTAAGTTGGTTTTTATAGTGTGGTCTGTTCAATCACGACGCTATCTAACTCTTGTTCTTTGTTTATAATCTTTATGACTTTGAACACATTCATTTTATTACTATCTTTTAATTTTTTATTATATATACTTTTTTTTTTTTTTTAGAAATCGGTCTTGCATTTGTTTAAAAATATGTGGTTAAATAAGCATAAATCAAAAAAATAAAAAAAAACAAAAAAAGGATGAGATAGGAAAGTTGAAATAATAAGAAATAAAAAAATATCACTTAAATTAAATAAAAAAAAAAAAAAATAAATATAATTAAAAATAAAAATTATAAAAAATAAATAAAAAATTAAAAAATAAAAATATATGAAATATATTAAATATGTTGTGAGCAAACCATAAATTTAGAAAAAAATTAAAATAAAAAATTTATAAAAAAAATTATAAATATAAAATAAAATTAGAATATATAAATAAAAACTACAACTAAAACAACAATAATAAATAATATAATGATAATATAAATTAAAATGTTTTGAATGTTGCAAAGGTATAAATAAATAGGCCGAAAACACTAAAATTAAAATGAATATAATAGACATAAAAAAAAAAAAATAAAAAAAAATAATAGATAACAAAATAAAAAAAAAAAAAAAAAAGAGAAAAAAAAAAAAAATGGACGAAAAGATACTATATAAAGAGGAATATATAAAATTAAGATTTAATAAAAGCCGCGTGAAAAAAAAAAAAAAAAAAAAAAAGAAAAAAAAAAAAAAAAAAAAAAAAAAATAAATAAAAAATATCAACAAAAAAAAAAAAAAAAAAAAAAATAATAAAAAAAAAAATAAAAAAAAAAAAAAAAATGAAATATAAAAAATAAAAAAAATATGATATCCGTATCCGAAGAAAATAACTTAAATATATATAAAGATAAATAAAAAAAAAAGATAATAAAAAAAAAATAAAAAAAAAAATAAATAAATAAAATAAATATTTGATTAAAGGGGTCATAAAAATAATAAAAAAAAATAAATAATATGATAATAAAAATAATCTTGCATAAAAAAATAAAAAAATAAGATGGCGAGAAAAAAAACAAATAAAAAAAAAAAAAAATCAAAATAAAAAAAAAAAAATCAACGAAAAAACAAACAAAATTGAAAAAAAATAAAAAAAGAAAAAAAAACACAAAAAAAAATAAGAAAAAAAATGAGGAAAGAAGGAAGTGAAAAATAAAAAAAAAAATTCATCAAACAAAAAAAAAAAAAAGCTACTACGGCAAAAAAAAAAAATATTAAAAAAAAAATAAAAAAAAAAAAGGTCGTAGGTAAAATAATAAAATATTGTAAAAACAAAAATGAAAAACATAAAAAGATATAAAAATAACAAAATCGTGGATGGGATTGTTGGAGGTCAGTGAAAAAAAAAAAAATAAAAAAAAAAAAATGAAATAAAAATAAAAAATTTATAAAGTAAAGTATATAAAATATAAGGTTGGTAAGGGAAATGTAAAACAAACAAAAAAAAAAAAAAAAAAAAAAAAAAAAAGGAAGAATATAAAAATTCCGATAAAAATATCAGAAGATAATCCCTTTCACCTCCTACAAAAAACAAAGAAACAACATACAGAAACCATTCATATGAATCCCTAATAAACCTTGTTCACACACTCTGATTTCACGAAATATAAAAGATAAAAAATTTAAAAAGATTGTAAAAAAAAAAATAAAAAATACAATCCAAAAAAATATTAATAAAAAATATATATTTTTATTTAAATAAAAAAAAGAAAATATATTAAATTCTTATAATTATGTTGTATTTAAAATTATATTCTTAATCATCATTAATTTTTTTTTTTTTATTATACATATAATAAAACATAATAAAATAATTTATATAATAAAATTGGACGAAAAATATATGAATAAAAACAAATAAATAAAAATTATATACAAAAATAACATGAAACTTTTTAATAGTGAAGCAATGAGATAAGATAATAGCAAAAAAAAGGACCATAATTAAAAAAAAGATTCCATTAAATAATACTATGGACATGTGGCTCCCATGGCAGTTTTGAAAGTGAAATAAAAGTGGTCAAAAGAGAAAAGGGAACCCCGCGCAAAAGATGTTGTTCCGTCCCTGTGGGGTGTTTTTGGTGAGTTCGGTCAAGCCATTCTTGTGTTAGTCTTACTCCGTAAGTTTAGTCTGTTGGTTCAATTTCCCCCCCAAGAGTCACCGTCATAATTTATTAAGCATTTTCACCAATCCTCCGGTGTGTTTTCTTTTTGGGGGACACTCAAGAGGAAAAAAAAATGACTACGAACTGCAAAGAAAAAGATAAGAAAATAAAAAAAAACAAAGATCTCACAAAATGTAAACAAGGGACGACGACACAATCAACTAAAAGTAGAGAAACGATCCAAACACAAAACATATTTATTACCCTACCATATTTACGCAGCACTAAAGAAAAAAAATTAGATAATAGGGAATGAAATAATAAAAAATTAAATTTATAGAAGAAAAATGAAAACATAAATCACAAAAAATATTATTTGTTAACCAAAATGGGCTTGAAAAATATTTATAAAAATATTAAACAAAAAGAAGAAAAATAAATAAAGAAAAAAGGGATAGCAAAGACAGAATAACACAAACAAAAAGTGCCGGGTGATGAAAGAAATGTTTAAGAAAGCATAAGAGACAAAAAAAAGAAAAGAAAAATGGGAAAAAAAAAAGAACTGTGAACAATAAACTGAGAAACAAAAAAAAAAAAAAGACAAAAAAATAACAAAACAAAAAAAGAAAAAAAACCAAACAAAATAAACAGAAAGTTAAAAAAAGAAAAGAAAAAAAAAAAAGAAGGAACAAAAAAAGAAAAAAAAAAAAAAAAAAAAAAAAAAAAAAAAAAACAAAAAACACAAAAAAACAAAAAAAAAAAAAAAAAAAAAAAAAAAAATCAAAAAAAAAAAAAAAAAAAAAAACAAAAAAAAAAACAAAAGAAAAAAAAAAAATAAAAAAAAAACAAAAAAAAAAAATATGAAAGAAAAAACAAAACAAAAAAAAAAAATAACAAAAATAAAACAAAAAGACAAAAAAAAAAAAAAAAACAACAAAACGAAAAAAAAAAAAAAAAAAAAAAAAAAAAAAGAATCAAAAAAAAGGTTGAAAAAAATAAAAAACAAAAAGGGAAAAAACAAAGTAAAGTCAAACAAATCTAAAATAGAGAAGACCACAACACGTCATCATAGAAGAAAAAATCACACGACAAAAACAGAAAAAAACAAGTAGAAGATTAAACAAGAAGAAAAAAGGAAAAAAAAGAAAAAGGAAAATAGAAATATTAAAAAATTATAATATAAATACAAATATAAGTTGTAAAATGAGGGATAAAAAAAAGAAGAAACCAGTCGGCAA
>JARSSU010021984.1:0-39878 GCA_029619165.1 Eurosta solidaginis
AAGCATTAACTTGCTTTTCCTTTTGACTGGTCTCCTGTGTAAATCTTTATAATGCTATTAATGAACTATATAAAAATATAACCTAATACGACCACAAGATATATAAATGCAGTGAAAGCCAGAAAAACCCCCAAAGACAGACGCTCAAATAAAGTAACAGCCAAATATTGATAATCTCGAGAGTTCGAAAAAAAACAACATAACACGCCCGCGCTACGTAGGGGGGAGGCTCTATGACAGAAGTCCCGGTGTTTTCTTGAAAGATTAATATCTTATAGTCATTTCGGGGTGTCTTGGCGTATTTTTGTTAGACGGGTATATGGAATGGATTATGTTTTGACTTGCTTACTTAAGTTGGCGGTCCACTATGGCGAATGATCGCCACTTACACGTGGAGGAATGACTTCAATCTCTCTCTCGTTACGTTTGAGCCATGTCATAATTTAGATGGCGCCTTTTTAGATTTAACTCGTGGCGTGATTCGAGAGTTAACCAGAAACCACATTCGCCTGTGTTTGCCCTTAGGCTCGGCAAGTAAGTGGATCGTTATATATATTTCACTGAGTACCATGAAACAGTGTTATCTACGACTCCTGATTCACCTTTAATTTGCTGTTAGCTTATCTTGAGTTCACAAGTACTGTCTTGTAATACTCAGCGTAGATATGTCTGGGGGGTACTAGAGTAGGAGAACAAAAATAAATATCACAACGGAGAATAAAACATAATGCCATTTTAGTATTGTCACCTCTATATTATGTCCCAAGATCATAGCCCAAAAAAAAATCTAACGTACTATGAAACTTCAGTTTCCGTTAGCTAATTTTGGGTAGTGGGTCGGGGTCAGGGTTCTAGCCCCTTGCGTAGTTGGTTGCTATCCTATAACGATGACCACAGTACAAGATAAGGACCTTGTTACGGAAGCACAGCACTACAAAAACAAAAAGGCCGACTCGAGATTTCCATATATCAATTGACATACTTAAGTCTCGCCATCACCCGTATTCGCCACGAATATAGAAGACCGCGTGCTGTCTATACTACAGCCCGAAACTCCGGCCACAGAATCCCGAACAACGGGCGAAGGAATACGTGACTCGGACCATGAAGATAAGCACGCAAGGAACCGAACCCCTCAAGTAAATATGTACTCGTAATTACGAATTAACGTATGAGACGCTAAGAAACACCCACAGCCCAGGCAGAAAGAAATTTAATTTAGGCACCGGACACCTGTTTCTGTTTTTCGGATTTCAGTATTATTCCATAAATACACTAGTAGCAAACAGAGAGAGGTTAAAATTCAATGCTTTAAAGACACTATTGATACCCCCCCACAACCCTCTAGCAAGCAGACGACGGACTGTTTTTATTGCCTTAATGCTTCATGTGTCTTGTAACTAAAAGAACTCCACATCAAATAAGACGGCGAACGCAGTCCAGCGCATACAGGTACCGTTACGAACCCGGCGCAAGGCAACCTACAGCCTAGTCCTCCCCGACAACTCCACCGTGCCGAAAACAATGGTGCATCTAGACGATCCAGCCCACCCACCAGCTCCCAAAAGGATTAATAGACACTCTTGAACACCACATAACAGCAGCACACTCGCTGGCATACTCTGCTCTCGAGCAATACAGTGCTCCGTGGCACCACCGCAATGCACAGACGACCTCAAACACGCTAAACAGCTGATAGACGGGACAACCCTGGACGTCCCCCCAAAGAGGACCCGAGCCGACGTAAAGGCCACCCGCCCCAGAGCACTGCAATCTCTCAGTTCGATCGCCACAAGAGACTAGTAGCACATAACCACCACTAACGTAAGCTGGCCAAAAGCGCTACTGCCGAGCCACCCATTAACAGACAACCAAGGTACAACGCGCTCTCGACTCTGATTTTGGCCCTCCAATCCGCTAGTACAGATTCGGCTGCTCATGTCTGCTGTGCTTTCCTGGATACTCAATATTGATTATGAAATAAAAATTTGGAGGGGGAGGACCCATGTGAGTCCCTTGGATAATATCGCATCGCTTCTTGTCTGCGTGGGGGGGCAGTGCTTGCTCCTGTCTGTTCGTGGCCTGTATCTATTGAGTGGAGTACAGATGCAATGTCGGTATTAGTTGAGAGGGAGCGGCGCGGGGGCGGGTGGTGCTGTGCGTCTGGGTGGAGTTTATTTTGACCCTCCGCTCCCTCCCGCACTGGTTTCTGCCACAAACTTGTGTGGCGGGGTGGTCTGGTCTTAAAAGGATATATAAAGCATATCAAGTTGTCGCCCCGATTCGATTGTAAGACGCGCAACCAGCCACTAAGGTTATCCAAGGACGCCGTTTTTTAGCTTCTTTTTTTCTAAATTTAGCTTTTTCTAACCTTTTTTTTTGCCAATCTAGCTTCTTGTTTTGTCATCACCTGGCAACACTGCTCACTACCAGTGTGAGAGTTTGCAGAAACTGGGCCCGAAAGCCAAAGCTTATAAGATAGCATCTACAGCGGTCATTAGAAAGCAATAAAGCACTAAAAAAACTAAACAAAACACAACGGGGCATCTATGCAGTGGTGACAGGAGCGCTTAAGTCTTGTCCAAAAGAACGCGTTATATTATATAATCCTCAAAAAGCTGCCAGTGGAACTTCGCATACGAGCAACAGCTACATATAGGCTCAGAAATTTGACTACGAGAGCCTAGATGCTGAAAAGATAAGCACTAAGTCCAGAGTGGATTCTGAGTTACCAGGTTCCGATGCGTTGCCATATTATCTTTCGCCCACTTTGAATTTTCACAAGAACATTAAGTTAAGGTTTCCCTTGATAATTTATTAGCCGGCTGGTATACTGTAGACGTATGAAGGTCATAATCTCACTCAGCACAGGCAGGTCCAAAAGGGACTTCGGTTTTGCTACAGGAAATGTCGGCGACCAGCTAAAGGCAACAATCCGTCTCCCAAACTAAACTAGTACCTTCCTAGCAGAGGGGCCAAGAATATAGAGAGCATGCGGCTTCTTGTTAGAGAACTGATAGTGCGGTATCCATATATTCGGACTGCCAAGCAGCGCTCTTAGCGTCAATTTCACCATTGACGTTCTATAAGGCCATCATTTACTGTAAGATGGTACTTCGCCAAGCAGCAAACTTATAAGCCACTACATTTTGGGTACCAAATTACAATAATATTGGCTAGGGAATTGTAAGGACTTAGGGAGTCACGATGTCTAATCCGCTTGCATTAATAAAAACGAGCGTATAAAGTAGATGGAGGAAAGAAATATTTAGAATCACAGCCGCAACTATGGAACACCCGCATTTAGGCCTAGTTGCGTAAAGAATGCGTGAAACTGAAAAATGTTGGTCCTTGGTCTGTTTCATTTTACGCGTATTTTTTTCTGAAATGATATGTTTCTTTTTCGAGTTCATCGGTTTTATCGCTTCGTTTCGTAAATATCAATATTTTTTACTTGCAGCAATCATAACTTTGTCAAAAATAGATGTATTTTGATAATTAAACGTCCAAAATGTTCTTAATTATTCAAACTTTTAAATTGTATCCCAAAACTTTTTACAAAAACTTTTATCAATTTTTGCTGTTATATCGACCTATTGATTTGTAAGATCGCGAGTTCGAATCGAACTGAAGGCTAACAATATTTTTAGTATCATTATTAAAAAAATGTTTCTTTCTTCTATTCTAATTAAACAAATTTTTCAATTAGGAAAAAATTCATGATAACAATAATAATCAGGGCTGTTCAAAAATTTGTATATTGAAGTCCAAATCACCATACATATACAAAGTTATATGTACATTAAAATTTTTTTATATTACAAAATATTTTAAATGTTCAAAGAAAGAATTTTGATGGTTCCCTCAATGAATAAATTTTGAATACAAATTTTTGTCAGTGCTAGAATATTTTTCAAAAGTTTTTTGTCGTCAATTTGTTAGTGTGAATTTGAATATCATACCGAAGTGCCTTGGCTTCATATGCAAGGGCTTTTTTTTGCACTTTCATATGTGATTCAGACACTTTCATCATTGTGGATAAAACAAGTGTGATAACTTCTGCACAGACGTCAAAATTAAAAATAGAATGGATCACCTGATTTTTATTTGACTGTCGCTTTCTCATTCTGTATCTCTTTCTATCAATCGCTGAAGATAGCTGGCCCATGCGCCGCCATATTGAACACCCTGCCAAAACGCTGCCAAAATGCGAAAAATTAGCCATCAGGCAGTCAGGCAGTTGACGTATAAGATATCACACTTGTTTTATCCACAATGACTTTCATATGAATCGAATTTTTATGTGAGGGCACACAGGAGTGCTATGACAATTTTTTTTATATTCAAAGTGTGAATTTGTATCTGTGCCTATTCTTCAGGGCAAAACAAAACACAAAAGTGCTACAAGTGTATAGGGGTTGAGCAGCTCTCAATATCTCAGCTGCGTCGAAATCTAAAATCGTGTTCTGAACCGGCCGGTTGTCTTGAAATGGAAATTCCCTACAATAAAAACAAATATAAGGAAAAATGAAAAGCTAAAAAAAAATCGTTTTATTTGAACAAAAGAATAATTTTGTTCATTTTAATTGTTTTTCAACTTGTAATTTTTTTAAGAAAACAAATTTTTTTCGTGAATGGGTTAGCAAAACAAAAACAACAAGTAAGAAAGGCTAAGTTCCGGTGTAACCGAATATTACATACTCAGTTGAGAGTCATGGAGACAAAATAAGGGAAAATCACCATGTAGGAAAATGAACCTAGGGTAACCCTGGAATGTGGTTGTATGACATGTGTATCAAATGGAAGGTATTAAAGAGTATTTTAAGAGAGAGTAGGCCATAGTTCTATGAATGGACGCCATTTAGCGATATCGCCATAAAGGTGGACCAGGGGTGACTCTAGAATGTGTTTGTACGATATGGGCATCAAATGAAAGGTGTTAATGAGTATTTTAAAAGGGAATGCGCTTTAGTTCTATAGGTGAACGCCTTTTCGAGATATCGCCAAAAAAGTGGACCAGGGGTGACTCTAGAATGTGTTTGTACGATATGGGCATCAAATGAAAGGTGTTAATGAGTATTTTAAAAGGGAATGCGCTTTAGTTCTATAGGTGAACGCCTTTTCGAGATATCGCCATAAAGGTGGACCAGGGGTGACTCTAGAATGTATTTGTATGATATGGGCATCAAATGAAAGGTGTTAATGAGTATTTTAAAAGGGAATGCGCTTTAGTTCTATAGGTGAACGCCTTTTCGAGATATCGCCATAAAGGTGGACCAGGGGTGACTCTAGAATGTGTTTGTATGATATGGGCATCAAATGAAAGGTGTTAATGAGTATTTTAAAAGGGAATGCGCTTTAGTTCTATAGGTGAACGCCTTTCGAGATATCGCCATAAAGGTGGACCAGGGGTGACTCTAGAATGTGTTTGTACGATATGGGAATCAAATGAAAGGTGTTAATGAGTATTTTAAAAGCGAGTGGGCCTTAGGTGTATAGGTGGACGCCTTTTTGGAGATATCGCCATAAAGGCAGGCCAGGGGTGACTCTAGAATGTGTTTATACGATATGGGTATCAAATTAAAGGTATTAATGAGGGTTTTAAAAGCGAGTGGCCCTTAGATGTATATGTGAAGGCGTTTTCGCGATATCGAACAAAATGTGGACCAGGGTGATCCAGAAAATCATCTGTCGGGTACTGCTAATTTATTTATTATGTCATACCACGAACAGTATTCCTGCCAAGATTCCAAGGGCTTTTGATTTCGCCCTGCAGAACTTTTTCATTTTATTCTACTTAATATGGAAGGTGTCACATCCATTTTTCAAAGTTTTTTCTAAAGTTATATTTTGCGTCAATAAACCAATCAAGTTACCATGTTTCATCCCTGTTTTCGTATTTGGTATAGAACTATGGCATTTTTTCATTTTTCGTAATTTTAGATATCGAAAAAGTGGGCGTGATTATAGTCGTATTTCGGTCATTTTTTATACCAAGATAAAGTGAGTTCAGATAAGTACGTGGACTAAGTTTAGTAAAGATATATCGATTTTTGCTCAAGTTATCGTGTTAACGGCCGAGCGGAAGGACAGACGGTGGACTGTGTATAAAAACTGGGCGTGGCTTCAAACAATTTCGCCCATTTTCACAAAAAACAGTTACCGTCATGGAATCTATGCCCTACCAAATTTAAGGAGGATTGGTAAATTTTTGTTCGACTTATGGCATTAAAAGTATTCTAGACAAATTAAATGAAAAAGGGCGGAGCAACGCCCATTTTGAAATTTTCTTTTATTTTTGTAATTTGTTGCATCATATCATTACTGGAGTGGCATCTTGGCTTAATTTACATATATACAGTAAAGATATTAAATTAAATTTTTTGTTAAAATTTGACTTTTAAAAAAATTTTTTTAAAAAGTGGGCGTGTTGGTCATCCGATTTTGCTAATTTTTATTTAACACATATATATAATAATAGTAGTAACGTTCCTGCTAAATTTCATCATGATATCTTCAACGACTGCCAAATTACAGCTTACTTTTTTCGATCCTGATTATTTTGATATATGGAAGTCTATATCTATCTCGATTCCTTTATATATGTACAACCAACCGTTATCCAATCAAAGTTAATATACTATGTGAGCTCTGCTCAACTGAGTATAAAAAGGTGGGCTATCGTAGATTAACTATGAGCAAACGTACCACAGTGTGAAAAAAAATATTTTACTTTTTTTGTTTTGATTTTTGGGATTTGAAAATTTTATTTCATGTTAATGTTTTTTCCTTGGTGGGTAAAAGAAAAGCGGGCCTAACCTCGGGCAAACGAACAACAGTGAGAAAACAATAGTTTTCCATACTTTTTAATTATGAGAGCTTTTAAATTTGAAAACATTTTTTGTTTTATCGGCCTATTGATAAAGGACTCCAGGTTCGAATTCAAGCTCCAGGCCTATAACAATAATTTTTATGATTATTTTTTTATTTTTTTGTATTTTTCTATCATTATAAAATTATTTTTTAATTTGGAATAGAACATAGATTACTTTTCAGACACCTGCCAGAGCGGCGCAGATAGATCCATTTCGAAGGTTTCTGAGCCTTTATCATAATTATCATAAAAATTAATTATTTATTTAATAATTTGGGAAAAATTTGAACAACGTGACATCAGGGCGGACAAGACGACAGCTGTTTCGATTATACGCTGTAATTACAATTAAGCTGTATGTAATACTTTCCTAGATTCTATATTCTATAAGGATTTTTGTCCAATGACTTATTAATAATAATAATAATAATAATAATAATAACAGAACAATATACTCAGACCACACGAGACTCCATAACCGCCCCGATATCTCGATCCTCGATAAAAGAGAAAGTAGAGGCTTCTTCATTGATGTTGCAGTTCCGGCTACAAGAAACATGACTCGTACATACGCCGAAAAAATCAGTAGGTATGCCGAGCTAGCCGTTGAAACAAAGAGGAACTGGAACCTTACAGAAATAAAAATTATCCCAGTGGTGATAAGCGCTGAAGGCGTAATTGACAAGCATCTCAGAACAAATATGGACATGCCTGGGTTGCAAGAAAGCCTGATTAACAACATCCAGAAGTCAGTCATCATCGATACCTGCCACATCACCAGAAACTTCCTGGCTTAAACAAACACATATACATATACATATGCATATACATAGACATATACATATATACAAAAATAGAAACTGTTAATTTAGTACATTTTGTTTTGGGTTAAGGCCTCCAAAGTGTATGATTTATACCCAATAAGGAGATACTCAAAGAATAAATTCAATAATATAATAATAATAATCTCTTCAAAGCCTTTTCTCCCGGGAATGGGATTTGAACCCGCACTCCTACGATGGTTGAAGTGTTACAAACTCATTCAGCCACATCATGCCTTAGTTCTTGAAAAAATTATTGTTATAGGCCTTGAGCTCGAATCCGAATCTGGGATAATTTTTTTTCCAAGGGTGGGCTAATGAAAAAAGGGTTAGCTATCCTGGACTAACTTTTCAAATTGAATCATTTTTTTTACGATAGTTCTTTTTCCAAGGTGGTCTAAGGAAAAGAAGTGAGGGCTATCCAGTGCTAAGCTACGGCCAACCCAGCAAACACAGTTTCTAACGTTAGAGAAATATTGTAATTTTACATTAGAATTCTAATGTAGTTCTCTAATGTATTTCGATTCGAAAACTAGGTTAGAGAACAAGGTTAGAATGCGACTGTGAAACGATTCGAATAACTCTAGAAATGCGATGTTATGATCATTGTCACAGTTATCGATTATTTGCACGACATAATCACTCATCCTTAGTGTTATACAAACAAAATAAAAATAGCGAAAAAATGTGTGGAAATAATATAAGCTGCGAAATAATTTTTTTTATTTATAATAACAATCACTACTAAGTGAAAAAAAGTTAAAAAATGAAAGCGAGCAGATTATTGAAGTGGCTATTTGAATGGCATGAAGAAAACGCTTCCTCATCCGTACCTCAAACCAACGCTGAGCTCAATCTTTAAGTACGGTTTTAATTTAGTATAATAGAAAAAGTCTTTGAAATATGTTCATTCTCAATACACTAGCTTGTAACCAAATAAAAGTACTTGATATAATGAAACAATAAAAATTCCGCTGATTTTAAATAATTGAACTTAATTGCGCATCACTTCAAAATTCTCATTAGAAACTCATTAGAAATTGACGTTAGAATTCGACTAGAATTCTAACCCTTTTCTCGATATCGAAATCGAAGTCCCCTTTTTATCGAGAATGCTATAATTCGCGCCAGTTTCGCAAATCGTCCTCGAACCTTCTACCCTAGAGAAATACTTTAGAATTCGATTCGCCTTCTAATCGTTTTCTAACCTAAATGTTTGTTGGGAACGTGTAAAAACACTCATTTTGCATTTTACTGTTTTTTATGGTTTTTAGCTTGGCAACTTTTTTCCTATACATACATTTTTTTTCCAAAGGTGTCAAGCACAAAAAGTGTGGGCTATCCTGAGCTAACCTTGTTCAAACCAACCACTGTGATAAAAGTAATTACTTTGCGTTTTTTTGATTTGTGCAAAGGGGGTTTCTACTTAAAATTTGTTTACAACTTTCTTTCCCAGGTTTAGGTTTTAATTAAAGAAATCGTATTTTCGAGGGTGACCAAATCGGGTCATTTTTAACAATTTTAGTACTTTTATCAAACTTTTTTGTACAAATTTATATTTTTTTGGTGGGTAACGAACCATTATAAAATACCCCGTACCGAAACGGGAACATATCGAGAGCCACTTGAGAAATTCATATCTCATCAGAAGCACTCGAATAATATCGCGCTATCAAACTTTTGCATCTGGGACAGATGGCTCAACAATCTGACGATTGAAAAAAAATAAACAACTATTTTCTAACATGGTGTATCTACTTACATACACATATAAATTTATATGAATCGATTGTGCAGTGTACAAACATAAAACTAATAGAATTTATAATAACCCATAACCGTTGAAATTAAAGCAAATAGTAAAAATGAGATAACAACATAACTAATACCTTGATTCACGAGATTGCACAGCCAATTCAAGCTAAAAGGTGATATAATAAATTATTTAAAATAAAAACATGTAAGGACTGGGACTGTCTTCGGCACAGCCGCGGCTGAACAATATCTTATCCCATTCGTGATATCAAATAATCCATGTGAAATATATAGTGAACAGATGTACATACCTAGCAATTTTTAAGATAAATATAAAATCAACAAGTAAGGAAGTCAAAGTTCGGGTGAAACCGAACATTACATACCCAGCTGTATACTTGAAATGGGTTGTTGTTTGTTTTGTGTGCTTAATAGTGTTACAAGGCTGCGCAATAATACATATAGAAAATTGCTCAGTCATAAAAGGGGCGGTGCCATGCCCATTTTTTAAATTTGAAATTTTTCCTATTTATTGTTATAAATCCACTTGGGAAATGAAATACCATTGATATAAAGCTCTTTTTTGCAAAGATATAGCTTATTTTATTCGTCCACGATCCCTTTTAAAAATATTTTATATAAAAGTGGGCGTGGTCCTTAACCGATTTCGTAAATTTTTCTTCAAAGCATTCCTTATAGTAAAGGCAACCTCTCTGCCGAATTTTGTTACGATAGGTTTAACGATTTTTGATTTATGATTAATAATATTTGTAAAATGGATTTTATCACAAGTGGGCGGGGGCCACCCCATTTCAAAATTTTTTTTTCAAATTTTTATCAAGAGTCTCAATATCAGTCCACACGTCAAATTTCAACATTCTAGGTGTATTATTTACTAAATAATCAGGTTTTTTGTGTTTTCCAAAATGTTATATATATAAAAAGTGGGCGTGGTTATCATTCGATTTCGCTCATGTTCAATACCAATCTATTCTGGGTCCAGATAAGCTCGTGTACCAAATTTGGTGAAGATATCTCAATATTTACTCAAGTATCGTGTTAACGGGACAGACAGACGGACGGACATGGCTCAATCAATTTTTTTTCGATACTGATGATTCTGATATATGGAAGTCTATATCTATCTCGATTCCTTTATACCTGTACAACCAACCTTTATCCAATCAAAGTTATAATACTCTGTGTACAAGTACAGCTGGGTATAAAAATAGGTAGGTACTTTGTGTGATGATGCAAAGTTTCACGTTTTTTTGTGGTCTGCTTAAAATAGCTATGAAAATGAATCACTTATCTGAACAATATATAACGTAATCGTAAGTATTTGATGAAATTTGAAACTTCTAGCCGTTAAAAAGTGGGGAAAAATTACAGTTCATATGGTGTATATAATATATATACCACCGATCTCTATGATTTTTTCAGACCACAATATATGTATGCTATATACGTAAGCATTTGCTGAAATTTGAAGCTTCTAGCTGTTACAATGGGGCAGCATTTAGGAAAAGCTTCTTATCTGAACAATCGGTTGTGGGGATATATGATATATGTACGACCGATCTCATCAATTTTTGCAGACAAAAATACGTGCAATATACGAAAGCATATAGTGAAGTTTGATGAAGCTTCAATCTGATAAATTGAGGAAGATATTAGAAAAATCCTCTTTTCAGAAAAATCGGTTGTATTGGGGATATATGCTATAGTGGTCCGATCCGGCCGGTTCCGACAAATGTCTAATCGGACACCTAAATATACCCGCTCACCAAATTTTATCAAGATATCTCAAAAATTGAGGGACTAGTTTGCATACAAACAGACAGACGGACAGACGGACATGGCTAAATCAACTCTCTCAAGCTCTTCATCCTGATCAATTCGATATACTTATTGGTGGGTCTATCTATTTTTCTTTAAGACTTACAATATTGAGATTCGTGACGAAGTTAATATACCATTTTACTTTCATGAAAGGTATAAAAAACTAATAAAGTAATTAAACTATAACGACAGGCTGTGAGGCACAAACCGTCAATACTTTGCACGTTGGCAAAGAGCCAATCACCAAAGCTGCCTCACAATCATGGAGCAGCCGCGCAGAAGAGTTTATCTCTGGCGTTGTACAAACAAAAGTTGAATTGTGTTGGTGCAATGGAACATAAAAAGGTGTTCAATCGATCCACAAATAGTAAATAATTTTTAATCAGCTCAAATATAATAAATAAATGTGAATATGTACTTAGATGAAGGTGTGAGGTTCATATTTATCTACATTTATGACCCAACCACCAAGTGTGCTGGTTCGGATGTTCGTTATACCAAAGACTGTCATGCAATCATATGCCAGAGATATCTGACAAATAGTAAGTTATCGGCAATCTTAAACTAGTTGATGAATATTTGTGAAAATGTATATATATATATGTATGCATACATATGGGTCGTTTCATGTAAAATCGATCATATGAGTTCAGGTGAAACTTTTGGTTGCGGAGAGACACTGAGAACAACTAAAACGAACCGCGTAGTTGTTTTTTTGCTGTGCTGGCCCTCCTCTATTTTAAAAGTACAAAGCGAACTTAATTTAGAGTGAATATCGTGTACCCTTCTTAAGACTTTTCCGAATATTGAAGTTATTCTTATCCGAAAAACATCGTTTCGCTAACCAATAGCTAATAGTGTAAGAGACCTACTACCAATATTTTTTCGAGAAAGGGGGCAGCATTCCCCTGGAACAGTTTCTTTTTAATCATATTTGCAACTTAATCAAATTAGAATGGCTTAAAGGATTTGGATTATATATGGCACGACACAGATATTCATATGTACATAGCCAATAGTCTGTGAGGATCTACTGGCTACGTTCTTTCGAAAAGCTACTGGCTATTTTATTTTGATAATGAGTATAATTTTGGAAGAGTGGATAGTACCGCCACCTTCTACACTCCCCTGGGATCTAAATCGTGATTACCTAGATTAAACCCTGAATCAAATTTGAAAAAGTAAGCTGTGGCAGTCTCCCCACTGCAGTCTCCGGATTATTTCGGGAAAATATTTTCTGGTAAGTTTGTGATTTTTTCATAACTATTTAGGGAATGCTTTCGGAATAATTTCAGGGACTATTTCAGTATTGTTTTACCCATCATTTCTGAACTATTTTCGGTTCACTTCGCGATTGTTATCGGAAGCAATTGATCTCATTTTGCGAGTATTCCTTTACTATTTCAGAATATTTTTCGATTTGTTTCTGTTATCATTTTTTTATTATATCAGAATGATGTCAGTACTATCTCCGGATCATTTGCGGTAGATTTGGGACTATTCCGCCATAATCTTGGGATAAGTTTAGGAAAACTTTACCCTTTAAATTGTTACTCGACCTAGACAATAACTGTTTCAAAGAAAATTAAAAAACCAAATTTCAAACCGAGCAAATTTTCCCCAAGACGTTAAAATAAAAATTATTAAGTAAAAACCGTAACAAAATGTTTAAAATAAAAAAGTAGCAAAAATTATAAAAAATATGCCAACATTTCAGTGAAATCGGTGATCTCCCATAGACTTTTGGATCCAAGCGGTTAATAAGCGCAATAAAAAGATTTATAGTATTACAGCTGCCGTTACCCAATTGTTAACCTTACCTACCCGAGGGGAATCTTGTTTCAAATATGAATGTGTCATACACGTATTTAGCAGGCGAGGCTCCGGAAGTTCGAAGTTACTCATGGAACTAGGGAATGGAGGTGGGGGAGGGGCGGTATGGCTTAGAAGGTTTTAATGTGGTCATATTAAATTATTCCCGAAATGATTAGGCTATAGCCTTAATGGCACCTTGTTACGCGGCACGTACCGTATCTACATCCAGCAAAGGCCCATTAAGATCGATAACACTCACCAACACCTTTGGCGAGTGTCTTTATCGCTACAACAACAACAATATATTACATATGTGATACGAGTTGATATGGAAAGCCCCATTTATGCACAAGCCAGCAGAGGAAAGCTGTACAATAAATTTGTAGGTATGTAATAGTTATTAATGTTGACAGATTTGTTTGTCACTAAATAAATACAAAATATTCTTATCTAACAACAAACAAATCTATTTACATAAGTACATATGTTCATATATATGTTTGTGCTGTGTTAATGTTAACGTACTCTTTGGAAATCCAGATATCTGCAATACAAACATTGTGCGACTATCGATACCCTCAAGTTTTTTTTCTAGATGCAATATCAAGGGAAAAATCGTCTTATATTATCTGTAATCTCTAAATAATTTTACATTCCTAATACATTTTTCTTTTGTGACCACATTCATTTTGAAATTATTGCCGCGAGAAATTTATAAATTTTGTATTTGAAGGGTTAAAGTTAACCACCTAGCCATACACATTTTTTTTAAGATTCATATAGGTGGCAACCTTGTAGCAACATCCTAAGTAGCAACTTTCAAGTTAGAGAGCTTAGTATGTAGCGTTTCACCTACATATATACCAAGCTTCATAAAAAATCATTTTCAAAACCGTAGCTGGTTTACAAAAAAATAAACACAATAAGGTGGCAACACTTTGTGCTACTACACTGCTACTTCATAAAATTTTAATGAAGTATCTTATATTTGATTGCCGTATACTGGCATATCTAATTTGATATTTTTTTATATAAATAAATGGCAACGCCGAAGTGAAAGAACATATGTAGAATATAGCGTTAAACTTGCAAGCCAACTTCAATCCAGTAGAGTCAAGTCGTTTTTCGAGTAGTCCAGTAGTAGTTCAATACCTAAAAAATAAATATAATAAGACTAGGTTGTAGGGCGGTAGCCCTAAGCGGGCAACTCTGCTTAGAAATATTTTTGTCGACAAACAACCCAAAATACCTTTCTTTCGATACCCATATTGGCATATCACTTTCTATAGGAATCCTTAGTAGACGTCCTAAAATGTTATACACAATTATACACTACGAGCCGGACCCGTGTGCATCTTGCGCAACAAATATAAAAGTCTCATATCAAATATCAGCAGAAATCAGCTGTTCTATCAATCAAACATCTATAAATTACATGCGCTTGCGCTGCCATCTGGCGAATGCAAGCAACTGCCGGTAATGCAGTTTAGTTTTAATCAAATATTCACAATAGTGCCATGTACAAATAGATTTCTTTGTGTGTTCACGATCGTTTATTTTTAACCAATAATGCACAAAGCTCGCTAATAGCACGAATCCCCATCTTTACAACCAAAACTTTATTTATAGATTTGGATTCCAAATAATAGCGAAAAAGGGACCTGTACATAAAAACAGCAATTAGAAATAATATATGCATAAGATTTGTGTATCAAATTTTATCCAAAGCTGCTGGCCTGTCTCAGAGAAAATAGGAAATTCACTAATTAAGAAGAATAAATAGCATGTTTAAAGTTATAGGACGCTTCAGGCCTTGTGTTCCTTGTAATAGCACTGTCCGGAAATTTAACAATAAACCATTTAGCATGGTATTATTGGTGCGTCAAAGCTGCAGAAATCTAGAAGCCCTCCTACATTTTAGAATATCTATTTATGGACTTGTATAGCTTATACTATTTTTACACAGACGGCTTATTGAATAATAAAGGCAATTTCTACATTAAGACGCTTATTGAGCTCAATCTTCCCTACAAAATTCGAATATATTATTATTTCATTAGTAGCTAATCGAATGCCTAATGAAGTCAAAAGCACAATGCAACTCTGTTGGCAGCGTTCCGCTTCCGTTCCGCTTCTTATTTTTGGTGTGTTCAGTGCTTAAAAATGTCATTTGTCAAAGCAAATGTCATTGTCTGCATGGCGGAACGATACAAGGTGGCCGCATCGAACAGCTGATTATAACCTTTTTTATTTGATTTGATACATCAACTACCGGCGCAGTACGATTTGACATTTGTCCATCGAATTTACAAGTACATGGAATTTTTTTTGTTTGTAGGTATGTCACCATGCTCCCACCTTGTATCGTTCCGCCATGATTGTCTGTCTCATCCTTCATACTAATCGAGCAGTTACTTCTGTGTGAAAGCAAAAAATTTACGATTTCATTAGCAGGTGAAATGAGATCATTAAGTTTCTGTGTGAAAACAGTATTATATTGTTATAGTTGGCATTTAAAGGACACTACGGTTGGACTTATATCTTCCAGATCATTAGGACCAATCCTATTACGGCTGAATAAATAAAAAAAAGCTTACAACTTAAGAAAAGAGAATAAGTCTTCGAATGGGATTAGGTATTTTAATATCATTACTTCAGAGAAGTGGTGAGATTGCCTACCATAGCTATGGCCTCATAGTTGAACAAATAGAATCAAAAATAGTTAGAAAAACTTTTCGAAACTCGAAATGAATTGATCAGAATGAAGTAACATGCTCTCAAATTTCTATACGGAATTTGAATTAGTTCGGCGCTTGGTTCAGGGCTGGCTAAGGAATGAGTGAAAAAACTAAAGATGAGAGGCTCCGTGTGCCCATAGTATATAATTTCCAGTAGTCGTCGAATTTAATATGAATTAAAATTATAAAAAAAAATAATAATAAATGTAAGGCGCGATAACCTCCGAAAAGATTTTAGGCCGAGCTTCTCTTCCAATTTCCGTCGTGCTCCTCTTGATTTTCCCCACAAATTGGCCGGACGGGACCTACATGTTTTATGCCGACTCCGAACGGCAGATGAGTTTTCACTGAGAGCTTTTCATGGCAGAAATACACTCGGAGCGCTTTCCAAACACTTCCGAGGGGCGACCCCGCTTAGAAAAATGTTCTTCTAATTGAAAAACCTTATTTTTAAAATTTTGATGTTGCTTTGCCCGGGGTGTGAACCCAGGGCATACGGTGTGGTAGGCGGAGCACGCTACCATCACACCACGGTGTGGCCGCCGCGAGATGAGGATTTTTTAATAGAAAAGTTCCACCTCTAGAGTGTCTCTAACTGGAAGCACACAAATTTTCAAATAGGATGCACCTTTTCTTATGTTCAAGTAACATTTTACTGAAAATAAGAAGTCAAAAGTTTAAAGTTAAAAGAAGATAAAAGTTTAAAGAAAATTTGGAATAAAAAATAGCTCGATTTTTGTCTACGGCGTTTTGTTCTGTATTCCGGCCTTTCTAGTGAAAAAACCGTCATTTTTTATCTCCAATTTTCGCTTGTGCGCTAGATACTTTTCTTAATTCTGATTTCATTTCAGTACAAAATTGGCTTAAAAGCTGGGCCAGTGAGGCTTTTTCGAAATAAGAAGAACATATTCAATCTATCTTGCGGAAGTATTTGCTTTTGTGCTGATATCAAATTGCTGTAAGTCTGTGTCCTTTTCTCCGAAGTGGTGATATGGTCCAACGGATTTTCTATTCAATTGATTTTATGGTCATTAAATGTGGTCATAATGTCAACTGACCTGTTGGCCGTTGAACTTATGCCACCCCACCCCACCGAATTGTTGTTGCAGACATCAGTATAAGCAAACAAATGTTGAGTTAAGCTTAATTTCAAAAATGGTTGCTTCTAAGGAATGCTTGGAAAATCCTTCAAAGTGCTTCTGGCTTGATAATGCATAAAGTTGAATGCTCCTCCAAGATATATTGAAACTAAGGCTATCTAAAAACATTGCTCAAGCTTAGATGGATGTGAGTGTGTATTTAAATTATATATGGACATAAACAAATAAATATGCTACATGTAGTTATTTGAGCTTATTTATGTACGCTTTTACTATTTGGCATCCAAATGCCAGCGCGTGACTTGTTTATCAAATTCAATAAGAGATTTATGCTTCAAAACAAAGAAAACGTACCTATGAACAAGTAGAAGAAAAAGAAGAAGAAAATTAAAAAATCTTAACTATTTTATGTCTCATCAAGGTATTGCACGAAGTAACCAATAAATAAATAACTGAATAAATATCGTGATAATGAAGCATAGCCATCTAAAGATATTACTTAATGATCATTAAGGCTTGTCGCAGCTTTATTATGCTTGGGTTACCAATTACATATGTGGTTACCATGCACACCTATGTATGAATCTGAAGTTACATATACATATTCATAAAATAAGAAGTAATAAATTTGAGTTTGTGTGCGTGAAACATTATAATGATTTCGCGATCTAACAACGGTCTAACGCTTAGTTTATAGACACGCACTTAAAGCGTTGCCATAAGACACATTTTTTGAAACCAAAAAGCCCAAAACAAACGCCTAATTCGCTCAAGAGCTGCTATAGAAAAACAATCAAATTTGTTTAAGTTTTTTGGATGGAATGGTGCACTATTTTTCCTGATATGAATCCTTTATCCTCGGGTTCCACCACCTTGGTTACTAGGCCGGCTATCTGTTAACGACCTCATTTGACCGCATGGAACTTTCTAAATAGTTTCCTCAGAAACCGCCCCCCCCCACCCTCTCGGCGGGCCTGGTGATGTGCTATACTTGATATCATTCGCTATAACATTTTTTATTGATAAGCAGGTTGTTTAATTAAACAGCAAGCAATTAGGCGGAAGTATATCCGCACCACCTGAAAATATGAGTGCCACTGCGTATACGTAACATTTTATTATTACGTATAAACAAATAAAAAAATTTGCAATAAAATAATATTGCGACTATAAACTGAGATATAACCTATCCTATCTCTCAAGTTAGATCAAACTACACACAGGATGCAAAACAAATTCAAAATCGGTTCAGTAGTTTATGAGTCCATCGCGCCCAAAAATGTTGTGACACGTGTTTTTTATATATTAAGAAGATATTTTCGAAAACCCAAACATCCTGATTATTTAGTAAATAACACACCTAGAATGTTGAAATTTTACGTATGGACTGATATTGAGACTCTTGATAAAAATGGGCGTGGGAACGCCCACATGTGATAAAGTAAATTTTACAAATATTATTAATCATAAATCAAAAAGCGTTAAACCTATCGTAAAAAATTCGGCAGAGAGGTTGCCTTTACTATAAGGAATGCTTTGAAGAAAAATTAACGAAATCGGTTAAGGACCACGCCCACTTTTACATAAAATATTTTTAAAAGGGTCGTGGACGAATAAAATAAGCTATATCTTTGCAAAAAAGGACTTTATTCAATGTTATTTCATTTCCCAAGTAGATTTATAACAATAAATATGAAAACCTTGAAATTTTACCTGTTGTATTATTGCGCAGCCTTGTAACACTTTTAAGCACGCAAAACAAACAACAACAGCATTTCAAGTGTACAGCTGGGTATGTAATGTTCGTTTTCACCCGAACTTAGACTTCCTTACTTGTTTTTATTATTATCGTTGTTTTTGCTGCATTGGTGGACAAATCCCGAAAAAATGGTTGCCTACGGTTCTCTTGAGCATAAAAAATAAGATTTTTATGGATACTTCTGTTCATGCTTTGCATTAGAAGTATTATTGTTCGCGTCTTTAACTGCATACCTATGAATGTACTTTTCTGTGTACATTAGGTTGCACTTTTTTTTGGCGAAATTTTTTCTTAGAAATTTTAGTAGGGTTATTGATTTCATTTTTCAATTAAAGATAAGTCAAAATAAATATAAAGTTACATTTTCCTTATAAATAACTAAATTACTAAAATAAATATTATAGGATTTATACATTTTTTAAGTCAAATAGTTTATTCCTAAAGGCCAGTTTAACTTTATTTAAAACATAAATTTTTTTATTTTTATACTTAGCTGGTCCTTGGGTCACTCAGCTGGCACGTACAAATCCATATCATTCTCACTTCTTCTGTTCTATCCTATGACCACCCTGCCTATTTCTATACTCCCAGCCATTAAAATAAAACTCCCCTTTCTAGTTTGTTAATGCCCTTTACTACGGAACACTCTACATTTTCCTACTCAAGCCCAATTATAGGGGGCGGAAAGTTGTTTTTTTTTAATGCTCTGAGCTCCTAAAAGTTACTAAATCTAAACCCTACTATAAATAAAAATTCACAACAGAACTCATTCGACAGTGTAGGTATGGAGTAAACAGCGATTTACAAATTTGAGAAAAGGCAAAGGTATTTGAGAAAAGGGCAACTGTATTTAAGAAATGGACAAATTTTTTCGACAAACTGTTCAATGAATTTGCGAAACGGGCGAACATATTTTACAAATGGGCAAATGAATTTGAGAAAAGCGTAATTTGATTTGAGAAAAGGAGCAAATGATTTGAGAAATGGGCAAATGTATTTAAGAAAAAATGAAAAACATTAATTTAATAAATTTCTCAAACACATTTGCCCTTTTGTCAAATACTTTTTCCCATTTCTCAAATACATTTACCCAGCCAGCATTTTTTGAAAATTTTGATTAAAAAATATTTAAATATCATACCCCAAGTTGATTAAAAACGTTCAAATTTAAAAGCATTTTCTATTCGAAAATTAACGTATCGTCGGGAGAAAAATGTACCATAAATGTGATTATTCTTGAATAATCATTTATTATTCCTATTTCTAAACGTTTTTATTAATATTTGATATCATTGTAAACTTTAGCTTTAATTGTTTTAGAGTAATATTTGACTGCTTTTCACAGTCATTTTCTGATCATATTCGTGAATATATTTCAATCGTTTTGGTTGAGATTTTTGAATCATTTGTGAATGCCATTATAATGCATTTATTCTTCATATCTCATTCACAATAGGGTACTACATAATAATCTTATTTCATCAGGGGAAGAAAGCATGCGAAAGTGAGCTATTCGAACCACAGGTCACTCGCAAACAAACTTGACCGATATAAACCTGCGACTACAACATCCAACATCAGCTATGATCGTCAATATCTTAAAATACGATACGGCACGGGATGTTGAAGACATATCCAGGTACATACATATGTCAAGAGAGTTTCACTTAGCTGGGGGGTTCAAGTAGTTCACAACCTATGTATTGTCCAATCATTATGCATCTTCTGGGAAACTGAGGGGAGAAATGGTTGGGGACATCTTCGTTCACGAGCAGCATTACAATTTTTTTGTCTTGAAGAATATCTTTTGCATAAATAATAAAATTTTTATATATTTTTTCTTAGCTTCATGATTGAAAAAAATATGTGTATGTGAAAAAAATAAAATTTTAATGAAAAGTAAAATTTCAACAAGTATAAAATTCATTATTCAGCCAACAAATATATTCATAAAAGATTCAGAAAGCTGAAGGAAAAATGATTATAAATTTTTGATCACCTGAAGTAAACACATTTGATTCAAATATGATTCCAAAATGTGATTGAAAAACTATATTCAGTTTTTGATCATCAAAGGTAAGCATATTTGATTATTCTTTTTGTTGGTTTTTATGAAATATTAAAATTTAGTCATTAAAGGACTTCAAAAATGATTCCAAAAAGTGATCGAAAAATGCTTTTTAGTTTTTCGTCATCAAAAGTATTCATATTTGATTATTTCTTATGTTCAGTTGTATGATAACTCATCATTTAGTCAGAAAGTTTAGACAAATTGTATTGATATGTAGGGAAGTTCAAAATTGAATCACCTAAATGCTGAGTGGGTACCTTTTCTCAAATATATCTTGATTTCTCCTTTCAAACGACTATACCAATATTAATGAAATTTGTGTGTGTGTTAATGGGGTTTTGAGAATGCTTTACGTTCACAATTGGGTAAGTTTTCTTTCCTATGTTGTTGTCGTTGTTGTAGTAGATAAGACATCCCCCGAAAGCGTTAGGTTATTGATGTTGATGGTCCTTTGCCTGATGCAGATCCGGTACGTTCCGATACCAAGCCCGACCATCTGGGGAACGATTTGTTATGACCACATGCGACCTTCTAGGCCATACCGCCCTCCCACCCCCTAGATTCATGGAGAGTTCGGGGTCACCTGAGCCTCAGCTGTTAATTAAACAGGATTCGTCACGGATATGTGAGGTTGACAACTGGGTTTGGCGAAGCAATATTTTGCGCTGGCAACCCATTGAAAGGATTGCGCTACACAACCCTTAAATCTATTTGGTATTTTAGTCGCCTCTTACGACAGGCATACCTACCGCGTGTATATTCTGATCCCCCTAACCAGCTGGGGTGTTTTCTTTCTTATCTTTGCGGAAAGTTAACCAGGGCCGACCGGTGCTGATTTCTATGAAACTGGGTACAGGGGTACTTCCCTCACTGGCTTATTTGAGAAGTTTTCTTTATTGTATGTGGACCAAGGACCGATCTTTTCCAAAAATATACCTTATGGCACGATTTGCATGAAATTCGGTGCAGATTAATTAGTTTTTGAGAAACTTTTCTTTCCGGGACAAGGACTAGGGACCAACCTATTCCAAAAAATCTGATTAATGATGCGATTTGAGATACTTTTCTTTCTCGGAAGGGAACCAGTGGCCGACCTTTTTGAAAAAATTCTATTAATTTGCTTGAAATTTAGTACAAGGGTATCTTCTCCGACAAGCCTACCATGTTGGTCAGTTTAGTGTACATATCTACATGCATATAAAATCATACACTGATGCAGATAACATATACCTGGAATCATGAAATAATCCTATTGTGCAAAACGTTTTCGAGAAAAATGCGTTTACAGGTTTTGTTTAGCTTGACTTCTTGGAACGGCCGGCCGTTATGAACGAATTTTGTAATTAAAATTTAAGTAACTTCCCGATAAGCTACCAGCTTCACACTTGGAATATAGTTCCGATGACAATGCAATAATAAGAAAAAATCTCTTTTTTTTGTATTGACTGTAATTAAGTATATAATACAAATCTACATAATAGTTTCTTATCACACAACGGATTTTTACTAATTTTTAATTTTTCTTGCTTTTTTACCTTATTATTACATATATTTAAAAAAAAGTTCCTCCCGCCTCCCCTAGAACGTAAAAAAGAAAGAAAAATTAAAAATTAGTAAAAATCCGTTGTGTGATAAGAAACTACTATGTAGATTAGTATTATATACTTAATTACAGTCAATACAAAAAAAAAGTTGCCCCACCCCCCTGGAACCGGGCATGAATAAATGTATGCATACATACGGGGATCGTGATAAATGTTGAATTAGCTTATGTCCGTAAAAGCCAAGCAGCAGAAGTAACAAAGTTAGTTTAGCTGATCCAATCCAACACAGGCGATCATATTTGGCGCTTTAAATGAGACCTGAATATCTGAATACCTGGACCAACAGATCGTCTCCTAACCAGCAGCCAGCTCATATTGCTGAACTAACGAGTCACTTTTTGGCGATTTCTGTGATTGAAGAGATTTGACCAGACCCATGCCCAAAAAAAATTGTTTCATATTTCTGTTGGGCAAATAGGAGAACTTTTATTAGTTCTCACATATAATTATCACGAAATCAGTACAGGCCATGGACACCAAAAATATTTTTTACATCACCAATTGACTACTGTTTGATATTTGGTAGCAGAATTAACAACACTTTTGTTGAGCGTTTATAATGAGTGTAAGTATATATGCGATAAAATTAAATTTTCTGTCTTCGATTTATCATTTATAAAGAATTATGATTTTGAGTTATTTGCTTTTATCACTTTCGCTGTCTCTTCAAAAAAGAAATTAAGGTGCGGTTGAAACTATGTCTATTAAATTTGTGTCTTATTACCTGTAGAATGTGAACAATTAACTTTTTTTATTATTATGATATTTCAGTAGAAAGTTTTTAATGTCATTTTGACTAATTTCTTTAAATTAGTTAGTTAGTTTTTAAATGCAGCTTAATTCTCCTAGACACAAAATAGTTGTATTCAAATTCAGCTTTTGAAATAAAAAATAAAGTACGCTAGCAAATTAAGTACCTTAGTAACTTACTTACATATATATGCATATGGGGTATTCCATCCCATTTCGACTAATTTTGGGGTCGGGTTCAAAACTAGAATTGGCTGAAAGTTTTTCTTCTTTTTCTAGCTTACGAAAGACGTTTTTCAGAATTTTTTCAAATTTTTTCATCCAACTCAAAAAAAGTTATGAATTAAAAAAAAACACCGTTTTTGTTTTCAAAATGCTATAACTTTTTCAAAAATTGACCGTTTGGGATCATTTTTTTTTAAATATGTTTTTAAATGTACTTTTCGGAAAAAATACAACAAAAATTTTAAAGTTTTTTTTTCAATTAAATAAAAAACAAAAATTCTCGGCCCACTCCGGGATTAGTGGGGATGATTGCAGAATTGATTGGAGTTTTTTATGAGAAAAAAAAGAACGGCGAAATTCGAAAAATCTCGAAAAACTGAAAAATTACAAAAAAAAACTTTAAAAATTTTTTTTAATTTTTTCCGAAAAGTACATTTAAAAACATATTTAAAAAAAAATCCCAAACGGTCAATTTTTCAAAAAGTTATAGCATTTTGAAAACAAAAACGGTGTTTTTTTTTCAAATTCATAACTTTTTTGAGTTGGATGAAAAATTTGAAAAACTTCTGAAAAACGTCTTTCGTAAGCTAGAAAAAGAAGAAAAACTTTTCAGCCAATTCTAAAGGGGTCGGGTTCAAAATTGGTCGAAATGGGATGGAATACCCCATATACAGCAGCGAGCACGAAAATACAAGTGGCAAGTTTTATCAAATTTTCGTCAACAAATTATTTTCTTTCGATAGTTTAAGAAAAACTTCTACACTCAGAGAAAAAATCGTTCTAAAACGAACGAAACAAATTCAAAATTAAGAACATTCGTTGACAAAAGTCTGTTAAGTACGTTTTTTCGTAACTCATGATCGATGGGATTGTTTTAAGAACGGGTTTTCCAAGCACACCGTTCGTATTTTATGACCAGTTGGTATTGATGTGTGAACCTTCTGTGCTCAATCCAAGCACTACTTGAGCTTGATTTAAGATCTTTCGTTCACACGCTTTGAGAACGATTTGTGGTTGATTTCAGTGTTGCCAGGTGATGAAAAAAAAGAAGCTAGATTGGCAAAAAAAAAGGTTAGAAAAGGCTAAATTTAGAAAAAAAAGAAGCTAAAAAAAGGCCAGAAATTTTTTGGTTAATTCATTAAATTTTTTTATATTTTAGCCCACACTAAATAAAAACTTATAAACATAACTTAAACATAACTTCTTGTTTCAAAACATATCAGTCACACTTTCCTTGACTAGCACATGTAATTACTTTAAATGATTGCATATGTGTATATAAATAAAAAAAATATTACAAACTTATTATTTATATAAAATATTCCCCGTCTGAAGAATCAGAAGAGCTTAAGTCTGCGTATAAAGTTTGGCTATTTACCATAGATATGAGATCATCGGTAATTTCAAAATCATTACAACATTTAGATAAACGTTTTTAAAGAGCATCTAATATTAAGCAGGCATTAAGCATTTTTATTTTTAGTTTGTTCCTTAATTTAGTTTTCAGAATTTCATGCCACTAAAAATGCTTTCAACCTCCGCGTTACTGAGTGGTAATACTAAAAAACTTAATATGATTCGACAAGTTCTAAAAAAGGAGGTTCGTTTAATGCATTTTTATGTTCCCGAGGGGGGCAAACTTTCACAATTAGTACCCATTTATTTATTTTTTTTATTAATAATAATTTTTTGTCATTAATAAAAATATTAATAACAAAAAATATTATTAAAGTCCAAAAATTAAAAAAGGCATAATATGCATTTTTTATGGATTTCTCTTATTGAGAAATTCTTCTTTTTATTGATGTAATCTGAATATATACTTAAACATTTCATAACAAGTTTGAGAATTACCCGTGCATATGTGAATGGAACTGAACGAAAAAATATGAGTTAAAAAAATATAACACAAAAAAATTGTTTTAAGAAACTTCAGAGTTTGACGGTGTTCGAACTCGCGCCACACGATAGCAATCGCAACATCATAGCCGCTGGGCCACTACGACCGCTTAATAGCTTGTGCCAAATGTTGTATTTAACATTGTAGTGCACACGAATTGTACCGTTTCTTTTTTCTTGGGCTTAATTTAAGAACATCGTTCTCATTAATACAACATTTGTTCATATTTTAAGACCGGCCGTTCTCTTTTCAAGAAAATGGTGTCAGTTCAAGAACAAGGTTGTTGTTTTAAGAACAGGTCGTTCGTTTTTCAAGAACAAAAAAGTAAGAACATGAAAAGTTTGAATTGAGTCCGGTGGTGCTGGATTTTAGAACGGCGTTTTTCTCTGAGTGTATGAAGTTTGTAACCACCACTATGCAATCCTTTCTCAAAAACGTTGTCAAAAAATCGAAGATTCGATAGAATTTTTCAATAATTTCAAAATTTTTATTAGGGTTTCTCTACATTTTGTTTTTTAGTTTGCAGTGTTGTAGCCCAATGAATTTTAATTTGACAAAGCACAAGTTATAGGTCTTTCAAAATTCATATTCATTTTTGCCAATTTTTTTTCTCAAGTGTGTTTTGATTTTCCTCCATAAAAAAGATATTTCTTATTTGTATGAAGCAAAACCTTCAACAGTCTTTGGAAAAAAAAATTGTCAAAAATCATTTCGAGAGACCTGTACTTGTACCTTGTTAGACTAAAATTGCTTGAGCTACAAAACTGCATTTTGAACAAAATTCAGGAACTCCAAATAAAAAGTTTGAAATTTTCGTAAATTTTTTTGAATTTTCGAAACAGTTAAAAAGTGTATAAAACTCAAATAAAAAATAATAAAATATTAATGCGCGTTTTATTTTTCCTACAAATTGGCGGGATGGGATCTACATGTTTTATGCGACTCCGAAAGCATCACCAAGGCAATAATTTTCACTGAGAAGCTTTTCATGGCAGAAATACATGGGAGTGTTTGCCAAATCACTGCTAACGGGCAATCCCCGCTTAGAAAAACTTGTTTCTAACTGAAAAAAAACAGGTTCTTTTTTATGGAAATTTTATGTAAATTTCCACGGCTATTGTTGTTTTTTCTTTTTTTTTGCTGCTGTGTTAAACATTAGATTCTTATAAATCAAATAAATGATTTTCTCAAGTCACACCGCTTCAAACGGTAAAACCATGGTCGAAAATATCACTCGTAAGTTTTGTAAAGGATGAGAATGGTTAAGGGTGTCGAACAGGATGGGTCAAAGTGAACATTTTTATATGGAACCTCAAAAAATTAAATTGTAGCTTTTTGTTTTCTAATACGCAAAATCAATAGTAATATAGTAATCGATGTGATATTTAAAGCTTTTGGTCCCGATTGGAAAGGGTTAAAAAGGAAATGCTTGAACTAAGAAGGTGAAAATACAGGGAGAATTAAAAAATGGAAATTTGCGCCTTAAAATATGCAACTTATATTTAAATCATATTTATATAAATATGCAACCTTTATTTCCTACTAAAGTGTATTATAGTTAGATATGCGCTAAACTAACTTACCAGCAACAGAAGAAGCTTATTAAATACAGCATACAAAATTATTGCATACTTCAAGGCGAAAAATCCCTTTTTTTAAACGGTTTTATTTAGTCTTGACTTAACAGGGCTGGCTGGCCGGCACGAATTTTGTAATTGAAATTTAAGTAACTTCCTCATAAGCTACAAGCTTCAGACTTGGAATATAGTTCAGAACTCGATGACAATGCAATAATAAGAAAAAATCGCCGCTAGGTGGCGCAAGGAGTGAAATATTAAAAAAAATCATATTTGTGGTACGATTTGGCCCATATTTGGAACACATAATACATACATAAATAGAAAGCGAGATATGAAAAAAATCACCACCAGGTGGCGCAAGGATTGATATATTAAAAATACTTGTATTTGTGGTCCGATTTGGTTCATATTTGGAACAAATACAGTCCTGTAGAGAGTGACATCAAAATACTTTGGAGTTCGAGGAGGGCGCAACGCTTTTATTTAATTGTCTGATTCAACGCCTAGATTGATGAGGAGTGTGATGGGCTAGTACCTAGACCTACCTAATTATTTTCTAGCTTTTAGTATTATTCTTACTTCATGTCAGTATTGTTTCAATAAACTGTTAACTAAAAAAAATTTTTTTTATTATTTTATTCTTAATTTTTTCGTAATGAAATTTTCTGGTAAATATTTTTGTATTTAAAGGAACTTTCTAAAAAGAAGCTAATAAAAGCCTTTCGTGAAAATGGTAACGGCTTATATATTCTACAAAATTATTCCTCGTAAAATTTGAACCATATTTACCTCAACTACGTATTCGAGCCAATACGTGTTTGGCATTTTTTTCCATTTACATATTCTTAAATCATTCAGACAAAATAGTTTAAATTTTAAAATGACCGTAGTTGGGAAAAAGCGTCGCTCGCTCGATTCACGGAAAAAAAGGCACAAAGCAACCAGAACTGAGTACTTTTTAAAACCGGGTACTTTTGAGAACCGGGTCCTTTTACAGAGACTTGTTGAGAACGCGGTGTTTTTGTTTTGACCTCGTACTTTTTTTAGTACAGGGTACATTTTTGAACTGGTACTTGTGAGAGCCGGGTACTTATCTAGAACCGGGTATTTTTAGAAACGAATACTTTTTTGGATCGGGTACATTTTGAACTGGTACTTGTGAGAGCCGGGTACTTATCTAGAACCCTGTTAATTTTTAGAAACGAATACTTTTTTGGATCGGGTACATTTAAGGAACTGGACACTATTTTGCACCTGATACATATTAATACCGGGTACTTTAATAACAGTGAACCGGTTACTTTTAGGTTTACATTTTAGGAGCAGATACTTACTTACAGATACTTACTTATACTCATACTCTTTTGAAGCTGGTACTTTTTTAGAGGCGTGTACTTTGCATAATTTTGTACTTATTTAGAATAGAATACTTTTTCAGATCTGCGTACTTTTCGAAACCGGGTACTTTTATAAGACCAAATACTTTTTCAGATCTGCGTACTTTTTTGAACCGGGTAATTTTTCAATGTGATATTTCTCAGAACTGTGTAATTGCATATTTGAACGAGGTATTATTTTAGAGCCGGATACTGATTTATAATAGCATAGTTTTTTGGAACGGAGTCCTTATCTATAATCTGGTATTTTATGAACCGGGTACCTCTTAAGAACCGGGTATATTTTAAGAACCGGGTACCTATTAAATCAGGTATACTGATTATTTGGAAACCTTTTTGTTTAGATTGATTTTTACAATACCACCAACATATATTAATTTTTTGTGTGATAAATCGTGAATTTCTCAAAAATTGGCCCACCATAGTATAGAAGCACACCTACATCCATGCCGCTTAGTACGTTTTCCTACATCATCATATGTATATATGTATGTATGTACATGTGTATAGTTACATATATAACAAGTAAGGAAGGTTAAGTTCGGGTGTAACCGAACATTACATACTCAGTTGAGAGCTATGGTGACAACATAAGGGAAAATAACCATGTAGGAAAATGAACCGACGGAAACCCTGGAATGTGTTTGTATGACATGTGTATCAAATGAAAGACATTAAAGAGTATTTTATGAGGGAGTGGGCCATAGTTCTATAAGTGGACGCCATTTAGGGATATAGCCATAAAGGTGGATCAGGGTTGACTCTAGAATGCGATTGTACGATATGGGTATCAAATGAAAGGTGTTAATGAGTATTTTAAAAGGGAGTAATCCTTAGTTCCATAGGTGGACGCCGTTTCGATATATCGCCATAGACGTGGACCAGGGGTGACCCTAGAATTTGTTTGTACGATATGGGTATCAAATTAAAGGTATTAATGAAGGTTTTTGTTTCGCCCTGCAGAACTTTTTCATTTTCTTCTACTTAATATGGTAGGTGTCACAACCATTTTATAAAGTTTTTCTAAAGTTATATTTCGCGTCAATAAACCAATCCAATTACCATGTTTCATCCCTTTTTTCGTATTTGGTATAGAATTATTGTATATTTTTCATTTTTCGTAATTTTCGATATCGAAAAAGTGGGCGTGGTCATAGTCGGATTTCGTTCATTTTTTATACCAAGATAAAGTGAGTTCAAGTAAGCACGTGAACTAAGTTCATTAAAGATATGTCGATTTTTGCTCAAGTTATCGTGTTAACGGCCATGCGGAAGGACAGACGGACGAGTGTGTATTAAAACTGGGCGTGGCATCAACCGATTTCGCCCATTTTCACAGAAAACAGCGTCATAAAATCTATGCCCCTACCAAATTTCAAAAGGATTTGTTAATTTTTGTTCGACTTATGGCGTTAAAAGTATCCTAGACAAATTAAATGAAAAAGGGCGGAGCCACGCCCATTTTGAAATTTTCTTTTATTTTTGTATTTTTTTGCACCATATCAAATGTTGACATAATTTACTTATATACTGTAAAGATATTAAATTTTTGTTAAAATTTTACTTTAAAAAAAAATTTTTTTTAAAAGTGGGCGTGGTCCTTCTCCGATTTTGCTAATTTTTATTAAGCGTACATATAGTAATAGGAGTAATCTTCCTGCCAAATTTCATCATGATATCTTCAACGACTGCCAAATTACAGCTTGCAAAAGTTTTAAATGACCTTCTTTTAAAAGTGGGCGGTGCCACGCCCATTGTCCAAAATTTTACTAATTTTCTATTCTGCGTCATAAGTTCAACTCATCTACCAAGTTTCGTCGCTTTATCTGTCTTTTGTAATGAATTATCGCACTTTTTCGGTTTTTCGAAATTTTCGATATCGAAAAAGTGGACGTGGTTATAGTCCGATATCGTTCATTTTAAATAGCGATCTGAGATGAGTGCTCAGGAACCTACATACCAAATTTCATCAAGATGCCTCAAAATTTACTCAAGTTATCGTGTTAACGGACGGACGGACGGACATGGCTTAATCAAATTTTTTTTCGATCCTGATTATTTTGATATATGGAAGTCTATATCTATCTCGATTCCTTTATATATGTACAACCAACCGTTATCCAATCAAACTTAATATGTATACTCTGTGAGCTCTGCTTAACTGAGTATAAAAATGTGTCTTATGCCCATGCTGCAGCTTTTCTGCAAATCAATCAATAAATTTTCACTAAATTATTCATGTACCAATATTTCTATGACAGAGGCTACATATATATATTTACCACCTCTGTATGAATGACGAGGTAAAGAAGACTACAGCTAAATAGCTATGTATGTCATGTATGCATGTAAAGTTAATCCTATATACATATTTGTGTGGGTGTACAACACAATTCGCTGGGATAAAATTGAGAATGAATGGCTATGTACCAATCACGCGAGAGACAATCATGGCTGAACTACATATGTATATGTATATGGGTGTATGCTTGTATATAAATGGATGGATAAGGGCTACTGGATGGGTATTGGTAAATAGTTGCTAAGTAACGATTATGTAGTTTTTTTTTACATAATAAAAAAGAATAATTGTTGGTATATTTTCAGATTACTTGAAATATATGGATGTCAGATTTCTACGCAAGTAATTACAGTGGGTGGTCAAATCTGAAGTCGTACGGACGTTGTTCAATAATAACTAAAAATTTTCGCCAAATGTAGTATGTCTAAACTTAATAGAATAGAAAGAAATCATGTAAGGGTTTTGAAATTTAATATAAGAACAGAGTTGTAATATTACCACCCTACTACCTATACATACATACATTTTTATCAAAAAATCTCTTCGAATTTTGCTCCGTGTTAGAATATATCCGTTGTATATACATATATAATTATGTACATACATAAACACCTCAAGCATGAAACGAGACGAAAATCCTATGCCCTTTGTATGACCATCTCTAACTTACATACATATGTACATCCACATATAGTGCTCACGCTAAATAACACCCATACTTACTTACTTACTTACACCCATGCTGTGGTGTAAACCACACAAGCCGAAAAAATACTAGCCCGAAAACGGTGACGTTTGGGACAATTTCAAATAGGAAATACTTCAGTGGTTAGATTGAGCTTTTAATTCAAACTCATATATTCAAGTGTATTTCTGCCATGAAAAGCTTCTCAGCGGGAGTGCGGGTTCACAGAAAATGCTTTGAAGAGATTTACAAAGTATAACCGAAACAGCTGTCGCCTTGTCCGTCCTGATGTTACGTTGTTTTTTAAATTTTCCCAAATTATTAAATCAATTATAAAATAAAAATTGCTTCAAATAAATGTTTTCATACATTTAAAAGCAATGAGGACAATCCCCGCTTAATTTATACGAAAATTTATCAGGTTTGCAAATACCGTTCGGAGTCTACATTAAGCTTGTAGGTTCTGTCCAGCCAATTTTGAAAAAAAAACACGATCCCAATTGAAAGAGAAGCTCGGCCTAAATCTTCTCAGAGGTATATGTCGCTAATAATTTATTTGTTTTGAGTTTGCGCAAAGTACCATAGGCCACGCACTGATTGGACATTATTGGTGCGATTTCAGACATTTAAAATTTACTACTTACTAGACTCACAATACGAGAAATCCTGAAGAAAGCTTACCACATATATTCGACATGCACAATTTTTTCGCCAACTTTTGATAGTGCGAAAAGCAGATACATGTATGCCGTTATGCCTCAATTTGAGCTCCCTGTCATATGACGAAAACAAAGAAGGTTTCAGAAGAGGCGATTCACTGTAATTCTAGCAGCGGATCTAAGCAGCAATTGCCTGTATTTGTTCGTATGATGATGATATTGATATCATTGGCTCTAACAAATTCACCTTCCATTCAAAATCCGCCTAATCTAGCTAAGATAAAGAAATAAAAAAGTTGGATTTATAAAATTAAAAATATGCGAAGTACAAGTGGTTACTTGTAAAAAAAAAGTATTTCATTAAACATTACCATATTATTTATTTTTTCCCCCCAAATTCAAGGTTTAGCAATTCATAAATGCCGAATTTGTGTTATCAAAAGGTAAAACTGTACATGAGGGCTAAAACAAGTTCAAAACTGTCAGGAGAGGTAGCAAAAGATTCGCCATGGTCTCGGAACAAAAAACCCATAGGGGAAATTAAAAACAGCTTAAAAAAATTTTGTTGGATTATTGCAGAAAGTGTTCCGTGTCCAGATATTTATTTAAGAAGTTCCGCGGGGAACTATTATGGACCCGGGCTATATTTTGCGAATAGTGTTGCAAGCAATATTTTGCTTTCTGCCTTACGATTACTGAAACCGAGGTCATAACGTGTCTTTTAATACCTTTATCGACATTTTTGAACTAGTCTCAGCAGTCGACAACTCGTGTAAAATATTTCCTCTTAAAAGAACAAAAGCTCATAGTAATATAAAAACTAGTATGTTTTATGTTTTGCCCGGCTCGTTGCACTCCGGTTCTTTTCTTTATTTTATTTTTAAACCACTCTCCCTTCCTCGAACTCTCAATTTCCCTCTTTCCTTGTAGCTTCTACCTCTCTCCTCCCTCTCCTATTATTTTTCCCCTCAACTTTTTTTTTAAAGGTAGTCTCTCTTCCACTACCGGGAACGAAAAGTATCCACATATCACCATATGTAGAATATATTGGAAATGGTCTGTGATCTAGTCCACTTTCCGGAATGTAAAGGTTTTTAAATGTTAGCCTACTCAAGGAGTTACCCCAAATTCACTAATTTAAACTCCAAAAAATTATAATGTGTATTTTTAATTGCAAATTTTTGATAGTTTCATTATTTTACGATAAATACAATGTAAATTTCGGGTATTTTTTTAACCAGTATTTTCGCAACAACTTTATTTAATCGTAAATTTTTTTAAGATTTTAATCACTTTTTCGCAGAACGCACTGTCAAAAGCAGCTGATTACGTTATCTGATGCATTCGCCCATGGCGGAATTATACAAGGTGGTGGCAGCATATCATTTAATACATCAACTTCCGGCGCAGTACGATTTTAAAAATAAGTCGATTTACAAAAACAAAGTACATGGAAGTTTTGATTATGTTTGTAGGTATGTATGTCACCGTGCTGCCACCTTGTATGGTTCCGCCATGCATTCGCTCATTCTTTCGTTCAATGTGGTAAACAAATTTAGCAAAAACAGATATTTTAAAGTATTTTTAAGCAATAGGGATTCAGCTTTAGTGATGTTTAGAAGCTGGCTGCTAATGAATAACTCGGAAAAATGGAGTCCTCCAAAAGATTTATAATCCTGTCCGTGAAGACAATGGCTTGTATCGAAGGAGGTTTAATAAATAATAAATCTTAACGTAGATGCAGACGCTCCGGCTCAGAATGTATTCCTATCGGCATCCGTATTTGGTGCAACAGGAAAAGGGAGACTACTGACTTGGGAGAGACAAGTGCACAAGTGAGACTTGAACACACCTAGGCGTTTAAAACCAATAAAAAAAACTATTATTAATGAACCTCTTGCGTAGCCTATTCTTTTGTTAGTTTTATTGGATATTTGGAAGTGTTTTCTGGCAATACTTTTTACAGCAAACAGATACATACATATGTGGTTGCCCAACTAGTCAAAGACTTGGAATTTGTATAATTTTTGGTGTAATTTGCGACTAGTTTATTTAGCTGCGGGGTATTCACGCAAATATCCATATGAACACTTACTCTATTTATGGAAGCACCGTCCGAAGAGGCAACACGGTCGCATTAAGCACAACGCATGCGCATCAAATCTACGTATGTATGTATGTAGAAACTCACATAAAGAAGTCTGCATATTCACATTTCAACAAATATGCATCCAAACGATTACTACCAGCATTTCAGTATCTACATATGTATCTATTTAATGTTCACCTAAGCGAAACAAGGACCAACGACCTATCAACAAACGCCAACATCGTTCATCAGACAGCAGAATCGTATATCTAAATCTATGTTTGTATGTGGGTGAACAGTGTACATGTACGTAATATAAACAGATACTTTGGTGCTATGTAAATGCAGCGTGGCACATTCAAATCGTTAAAACGCTCCCTTAAAACTAAGAAAATTCATCCATCCATTTGTAGTGATCCATCTTCAGCGAATATGTAACTGTGAAAGTAGCTGGATCAGCGTTTGAATGTATATATGTTTGTGTCTGTGTTCAAATGGATGTTGAAAAGGGATAGCAAAAGTGCATTCATCTCAGCCAGCGTATACACCTATTCATTTGCTAGCACCACAATTTCAACATTCCCCTCAGTGGAAGATTGTACCTGGTGGCGACGTGAAGCGAGGTGATACAACTAAGAACGTTGCTCTGAAAAATCGATTTGGCCAGCAGCCAACAACCATATGCTGCTACTTCTTATATTCCAAGTATTTGTATGTTTGTTGTAGTTTTTTGTTAGAGTCCCTCCTCCTTCCCACTAAACGCACTTCAGCAGCAACTCAGACTGTGTTAAAACACAATACATACCTACAAAAGAATCTTGTTGTATACATAGGTTCGTGTTTACTAAAGAATTATTCTAGTTTTCTTGAAGTTCCCCCACTGTTTCATCTCGTAACCGCAGCGCTCTAAACTAGTTTCTAATTTTTTTCCTTGTTGGTCATTTTTTTTTGCTGTGCCAGCTGAAATTCACCAATTGCCAAGCAGTAATTTATCAGCGACGTCGACGTTGGCTGTGACAGCGGTCTTTGCTCTCCTCTTGGTTGTTGTCATTTTTTCTTATTTGCCACACACACGCATTCATAAATTTGCTGACTGCTCTTCTTAACGCTCTCGTTTTCACTGCCTGTGCTTTATACGTGTCTCTGCGTTTTCTTGGTTCTTATAAATATGCGATGCTCACAGCCAGCGAGAGCGAACGTCGACGCTGTTGTCGACGTCTGGCATTGGCGCTGCACAGCTGCTAAGTAGGGGAAGTGGCAGCAAAACGGCAGAGAGCGCGAGAGTTCGGATTCCGCAGTATCTATGTGAGTTGGTCTTATGTTTGTGTGAGTGGTGGCGCATTGTGTGAGATACTCAAGTAAATATTCATCAGCAATATGATTTTTTTTTAATGCTAGATTTTGTTCGTGTTTTAGACTAGTCTGATAGGAAAAGATACTCGAAGATGTGGGGTGTTAGATGACAAATAATTTTAGTATTTAAGAGTCCCGTTGTATATAGAACAACTATGTATCTACAATGTATTGAGGGTTTGATAATGCCGGGTCTCATTTCGATAACCCAATACATTTTGGTGCCGGCCTTATGGTAAGGTAAACGCACTAGTGTCCGGATACTTAGCGCCTTCCTTTACTTTGAGATCACCTCATTGCTATAAATGCTACTCCGAAAGCAAATTTGCTTTCAATAGTGTGAATATTTTTGAATAGTGCAGCGTACACATAATTTTTAAATATAAAGTTCCTAAATTTAACCCTGGGACTAGCGTTGTGATCTGACAGACCATTTTCAAAAATTTTAATAAACATTTTTGGGTTCCCCAACAGTTTTCGACAAACCGTCTTATGACTTTATAAAGTTCCATGAGGAGTTTCTATTCTAGTATAGGACAATATCGTTTGTCTAATTTTTTGTCTAAAAAAAACATGGTTTTGTGTTATATGTGCGTTTTCCAGGTTGTAGTCTGTCAGACCACAGCGTAGAAACTGTGTCTACCTTATAACGGTTGATGAGCAGCTGTTTGCTTAACGTGGAAGAAGTTTGGTGGGCTTGTGACTCAACATCCCATTATCCACTGAAGGGCTAAATTTATACTGGTAAACTAAGCGATGTACCTAGGAAAATAAATCAAGGTCTACGGGTTGTGATGGACTTAGTTCAAAAATATTTCCGCACGGGACGAACAATATACGCTGACAACTTTTTTTCATCACTAGAATTAGCTAGCCGTCTTATGTCGAAAAATTTGGCTTTCGTTGGAACTGTTCGCAAGAATAAAAGATTCATTCCACAAGAATTGCTTACATCTTCTACTCGTCCACTGAACAGCAGCATCTTCGGTTTCTACGAAAATTACTTTTCTTTATGCTCGTACGTGCCAAAGAAAAACAAGTCTCTCATTCTTATTTCAACACTTCAGACGTTGATGGGGAGGCCATCAAGCCCCTGCAAATATTAGATTACAATAAATATAAGGCGGGAGTAGACACCATAGATCAAATGATATCATTTTACTCTTGCAAGCGCCAAACAAGGCGTTGGCCACTTGCGTTCTTCTACAACATGCTGGACGTTTCAGCGCTCACTCATCATATTTGATGAATTATCCCCAAAGTGGGGAACGACGGGAATTTTTGATTGAATTAGCACATCAATTGGTTAAACCACACATGGAGTTACGAGCAGCCAAGCCGAATATATCGCGATTTCAGCATATCAAAGATGCCATGAAAGTTTTCAATGTTTTCGTAAGTTAATTGATTTTCTTCAACCTTATTAGTATTCTTATAAACAACTAGCTTTACCAGGCGCACGTTGTAACGCCCGAGATCGAATGGATGTTGCGTTATTTTTTCTGTTTTGTTTGTTGATAATTAAATTTATTGTTCCGTAAATTGAATTGAATTTTGTACGCATATTTGGTGAAATTTTCTGTTAAAACATTTTATTCTTGTATCTTATTGTATCTTATTTTATATTATTGTATTGCTTTTACCGCTGATGATTGTTGCTTTGATTACATTCCGAAGAAGCATGACCGGTGAGCCAATTTTCAAAGTTGATATATGCGCAGGCATTCCTTTTGGTTCTAAGGAGTACAGAAATTCATTTGGATAATTCACAATTTTATATTCATCTGTAACTGTGTCGATCGATTTATATTTCTTCACTTCATCAGGAAATTGATTTTGAAAGCGATCATTGATTTTGTTAACATGATCAGTTTTGGGAGCTAAGATAGTTCTTTCGCATAGCCAAAAAACTAAAACATTTAAATTTAAAATTCTTAATTCTGAAATATGAAAAACTTTCGTCTTGATCGAAGGAACCTCGAGCCAAAATTTGGTGATGATCGAAGTATAGCAAACACGTTTTCATAGGGAACACACACACAGAATTTGATTTTTATAGAAGATGTAGATAGACTGAAGCTAAACAATTTTTTTAACAGCGGCAGATTACTAAACGTCCAAAAGGCATAACAGCTAAACTCAACAATGCAGTCAAACTTTAGGTGTTAAAATAACTTAAGTTTGTACGGCAGCCATAGTTTTTCCCCATTCCACATTTTACTGGAGGTTTTAGGACTTAACGTCACATAGTAGCTCCTTACAAATTTTAATTATCCTACCATTACGACATCCAGATATATGCAGTATAATATATTCCATTTGTATGGGAGGTGCCACGCCCCCTTTTTCCCAATTCCATATTTTCTTGGTGGTGTTAAGGATTGACCTCAATAACTCCTTACTGAATTTCAATGTTCTGGCATGTATACCTTCAAAGTTATGCATTACCAAAGATTCCATTTGTATGGGAGGTGCCACGCCCCTTTTATATATCGAAATTATTTTTAGCCTAAAACCTTCCCGTTGATCGAAGGAACCCATAACCAAAATTTGGTGATGATTGATGTGTGGGAAATACGTTTCCATAGCGAACACACACACACACAGAATTTGATTTTTATATATATATGGCTAAACCGATTTGGGATTTCAAAATCAACTAACCATCATCTCTCCTTCCTGTATCTTTCCTAAAAATTTCATGGCAATCTGTCGAGCCGTTCTCGAGTTATCTAGTGACAATCAAAATGTACGCTTCTTTTTATATATATAGATTTCTCTTCAGCTTTCATCTTCTTCAGTGCCAATACAAAATAATTTGCCTATATATGCCCCATCTGCCTCTGACCGGCCTCTTTGTCGTATTTGCTATAAGGAGGATAAAAGAAACAGGGAAAACGTGTTTTCATTGCATGAAATGTAAATCTCCGGTTTGTGATTCGCACTCAAGTTAAGTGTGTTTCAAATGCTTTGCTGAAGAAACACCAAGAGACTCCTCGAACTAGGGACTTATACGAGTCTAGTTTCATTCAGACTGGCATATTAATTTAAAAAAAAATTAACATTCATACATTATTGCAACAATTCTTGACTATATTTTTGAATTAAATAAACATTGTAACACATTTCGTTTGTTCAATAAGGTTTTTTGGGTAGTGGCACGTATACATGACCTTGTGGTCTGTCAGACCACAACATAGCGTTAACGACAATTTAAAGTAGTCTAAAGGTTAAAAAATTAATTTTCGAAAAAGTACGATTTTCATTAGTATCCGAAGAGAAAAATTAGTTTCCGTACGCTTTTATTTTAGTATTCGAACGCGAAACTTTCTCTCCAACCGCCATGAAGTGTTCCTTAAAACTCAGTTTTGAGTCGATGTTAACTCCTTAATATTTCAAGTAAAGCTTTGAAACTATTTCATAATCTCCTATGGTTCAGACTAACTCATCCACAGTCCACATTAAGCCCACCAAAACTACTTCTGTCATAGTGCTAGCCATCTTCAGTCTAATGCTCGTCAGCCATTCCTTTATTCTTCCTACTGCGTCATTACATAATGCTTGGAGCAGATTCAGTTTCTTGGCCACTGCTACTACGACAACGTCATCTGCAAAGTCAACAATTTGCTTCCTCTGGGAAGATCTAATATTAGCTCACTGTAAACATCGCTTTCCATGATGTTGGCCCTAGAACAGATCTCTGGGGAACGCCGCCCGTGACGTTTTTCGTTCTTGTTCTCTCATCCGTATCAAAGTGGAGTACTCTGTCGCTAAAATGATACCAATTATTCTGCACAGGTAAACAGTGTAACAAGCATATCTAATATCCAAAGTTATCAGTGCACAGAGCTTCCTTTTATTTTGACCTCCAGTCACGGCTTCACGGGCTACATTGATTGTTTGAATGATCCTGACTTTCGAAATCTTAACTAACTATTTGACAAACCACCTGCTGCTTTTGCTGTAGCGCTCACTAATAATACGCTCGAGAATCTTTCCTATCGACTCCAACGTACAAAGTGGCCCATATGAGGGTTGCTGATCGGACATCTTACCAGGTTTCAGCAAAAAGGTGCAGACTTTGACGTCTCTATTGGATGCATGGCGTTGAAACATATCAAATAAATACTTGGCGCAATTTACCTCCGTGGAGATTTAGGCTGAGTTTCTCTTCATCGTGCTCCTTTTAACTTTCCCTACAAATTGGCGGGCCGGTACCTACGTGTCCCTACGTGTCGACTTCAAACAGCATCTGCAAGGCAGCTGAACTTTCACTGAGAAGCTTTTCGTGGCTGAAATACACTTCAGGTCGTTGGCAAATCATTTCCGAGCGGAGCCCCCATATAGAAAAACTGTTTTCCTAATTGAAAAGACGCGTTTCTATATTTTATTCTATCGGGAACGAGGAAAAGCATATATCTATATTGGGTCTCAGGGCCTCTATTTCCAGATGGGAATGAAAAAGCGGATGAACTAGCTAAAACCGGCGCATTTCTTGAAGCTTGTTCCGTAGACGTCCCAATTAGACTGGGCGAGATTAAGCGAAGGCGAGAGGTGCA